>CM045895.1:2267500-2320000 GCA_025169545.1 Anguilla japonica
AAATGAAAATTCAGATGGATGCTACAATCCCTCTTTTAGAATCACACTCCCTCTTTCACATCACACTTCCCCTTTCACCATCACACTCGCTCTTTCACCATCACGTTCCCTCCTTTCACCATCACGCTCCCCCTTTTACCATCGTGCTCGCTCTTTCACCATCACGCTCCCTACCTCCCCCTTTCACCATCACACTCCCCCTTTCAGCATCACCCTCCCCCTTTTACCATCACGTTCCCATCACACTCCCTCTTACACATCACTCTTCCTCTTTCACCATCACACTCCCCCTTTCACCATCACGCTCCCCCCTTTCACCATTACACTCCCCCTTTCACCATCACCCTCCCCCTTTTACCATCACGTTCCCATCACACTCCCTCTTACACATCACTCTTCCTCTTTCACCATCACACTCCCCCTTTCACCATCACACTCCCCCTTTCACCATCACCCTCCCCCTTTTACCATCACGTTCCCATCACACTCCCTCTTACACATCACACTCCCTCTTTTGCATCACACTCCCTCTTTTGCATCACACTCCCTCTTTCACCATCACGCTCCCCCTTTCACCATCACACTCCCTCTTTCACCATCACACTCCCCCTTTCACCATCACACTCCCTCTTTTGCATCACACTCCCTCTTTTGCATCACACTCCCTCTTTCACCATCACGCTCCCCCTTTCACCATCACACTCCCTCTTTTGCCATCACACTCCCTCTTTCACCATCACACTCCCTCTTTTGCCATCACACTCACCATCACACTCCCCCTTTCACCATCACACTCCCTCTTTTTCCATCACGCTCCCTCTTTTGCACACACTCCCCCTTTCACCATCACGCTCCCCCTTTCACACATCACACTCCCTCTTTTGCCATCACACTCCCTCTTTTGCCATCACACTCCCTCTTTCACCATCACGCTCCCCCTTTCACCATCACACTCCCTCTTTTGCATCACACTCCCTCTTTCACCATCACACTCCCTCTTTTGCCATCACACTCCCTCTTTTGCATCACACTCCCTCTTTCACCATCACGCTCCCTCTTTTGCCATCACACTCCCTCTTTCACCATCACACTCCCTCTTTTGCATCACACTCCCCCTTTCACCATCACACTCCCTCTTTTGCCATCACACTCCCTCTTTCACCATCACACTCCCTCTTTTGCCATCACACTCCCTCTTTTGCCATCACACTCCCTCATCACCATCACGCTCCCCCTTTCAACACCATCACACTCCCTCTTTTGCATCACACTCCCTCTTCACCATCTTTCCCCATCACACTCCCTCTTTTGCATCACACTCCTCTTTCACCATCACGCTCCCTCTTTTGCCATCACGCTCACTCTTTCACCATCACACTCCCCTTTCACCATCACGCTCCCTCTTTTAGCATCACACTCCCTCTTTCACCATCACGCTCCCCCTTTCACCATCACACTCCCTCTTTTGCCATCACACTCCCTCTTTCACCATCACACTCCCTCTTTTGCCATCACACTCACCATCATGCTCCCTCTTTCGCCATTGATTAATGGGTTGCAGATACCAATGGTTTTTACTCAAAAAATGGTCAATACTAATAGTGCCCTATTTCCACTTCCAGTGCTGAATTTATTAGATTAGAACTGTATGTGAGGATCAAATCACACCAAAATGGAGCTTTCTGGCTAGGGGGCAACATTGCTGGGTTTGGTATCGGAAGGACTCTCATACTGAAAAGGATGTCAAATCTACAGTGAAATATGGAAGCGGTTATTTTATCCCATGCTTGTTTTTCATGGACAGATCCGAATGCTTTTGTTTAAGTCGATGGAACTTTGCAGGTACTCAGACGTTTCAGACAAAACCTGGGCATCCCCTATCAAGGACACAAATGGATCTTTCCTCAAGGAAATGATCCCAAGCATACCTCAAAATTTGCCAAGAAATCAAATGCTTAACTGAACACAAAATACTGTTTTGTAATGGCCATCACAGTTTCCAGACTGCTCCAGAGTTAACTGAGAATGTGTGGTTTGAACTGAAGTGAGCAGTTCACAAACACCGAGCAAAGGAATATATAGAGGAATAGTCCTCCCTCCCCAGTATCATGATCTCATAAAACACTACAGAAAACAACTCAGCGAAAATAGGGAAGATCCATATAGTGTTGAAAACAAGGTGGCAATAATTTGTGAAAAAAATTATAATCCAGTACCCGTTTTTTTCTGAAAATTTTGTTTGAATGGAAAGAATATTATTTTCCAATCATGTGAACATGTAAAATAGATTAATACATTGTGCTGTTTATTATATAAAGACTTTTTGCAAGGGTGCCAATAATTTTGGAGGACACTGTATGTAGTGCTTCGATGACTTGGTATAAAGTCAATATTTGTCCTTAATTTTGACAAGAAAATAAATAAATAAATGCCACCATTACACTTTTTTCAGTGGTGAATTAGTTCAAAATCAAGGACACAGGTTGATTGAATCCCAACCACTTTCTTCTTAATTTGTGGGGAAATAAATGTGGTCTGTGGGTAGGTGGTAGGTGTCTAGTGAACACACACCACAAATAATTACCCTTGAATCACTGGATATTGTGTGCCATATCCAAACAGTTATGTTTGAAGTTATTCTCATAAGTTGACTAACAGCTTGCAATCACTGGCCTCACACTGCTGGTGGGTTTTGTGCTGAAAGCAACAGCAGGAGAGGAGCTACAGGAACTCTGGAAAAGTATTTTGATGGAGGGCTCTGGCCGTGGCCTGTGAAGCCCTTCTGACCTGCTCACCCCGAGCTCCGGCACCGCCACCCGGAGAGCCAGCGGCCTGAGTCAATGGGCTATATCGCCTTTCACAGCACATTACAAGCATTTGTTTTAAATCCTCTCCCGGCATGCGTGGCGGAACTCTCTGGAAGCGAGGACCGCCAGGGGAAGCTGGAGAGGAACAAACAAACACAGGCTGACCACGTCTGTGGCGCTAGTTCGCATAGCGTCGCTCGTTAGCCTCTGTGCTAAATTTGCGGGGGGTTAATAAAAGCGCTTCCTCTCTTTGAGGAACTCAGGGGGTCCTGAGGTGACCCCGGTTTCTCGCCCCGCGGAGGAGAGCTGTGATTGGATGAGATGGCCGGGCCCCGAGGTGCATTAAATAGCAGACTGCAGCCTTGAATTCCTGGAGCTGTTTGCCGAGCCGTGGCCTCCGTCCGCTGACCCGGCCGCTGAGGAGTGGGGCGACGGGGGCGATGGACTCCACCGCCGGGCTCTGAGGGGCAGTGGGGGGGGCAGAACCAGCGCCTGGAACGTGAATTCATCACAGAGTCATGAAAACCATCAGGCGAGGCGAGAGCGAGGGGGGGGGGGGGGGGGGGGGGGATGGAGAGATGCAATGGGAAGAATGGCGGGCTGAGAGAAAGAGAGA
The DNA here is from genome assembly GCA_025169545.1 of Anguilla japonica. Classification (NCBI taxonomy): domain Eukaryota; kingdom Metazoa; phylum Chordata; class Actinopteri; order Anguilliformes; family Anguillidae; genus Anguilla; species Anguilla japonica. The sequence continues at coordinate 2,270,924 of CM045895.1, forward strand.
GAAACACATGCACATAAACACACACAGACTTAAATACACATACATACGTGTATACATGCATATACAGTACATACATATGCACATACATACACAAATGCACATGCAAGAACACATGTACGTATACACACAAGCACACGCACCCACACAGTTAATGTGCATATAAATGCATTCAGAAGGAGAAGCCAGGACTGAGAGTTTGAGAAAAAGCAGAGGAGAGGAGAGATTAGGATCAGAAGGCTCTGTGCTTAAAGCTGTGGTTTAGTGGGGAGGGTGGAGTCTGTGAGGAGGAGGTGTGGCCTCCAGTTTTTCACCAGTTCTGTTGTGATGGTGAAAAACAAAATGAATCTTATTTTTCACTTTTCAACCACAGTCTACGATATTATGAAAGACTACATTCACAAAACATGGAGAGACCATTTGACTCCATAGCAGTCAATCCTAAAACAGTCATTCATAAGCAGTGTGGAAACATATTGGCACTAGGTGGAAATAACGCCTTACAGCCAAAATGGCTCCATTTTATTTCCTCTGAAAATGCAGTCATTCATTCACAAAAACAGCGGACTAACCTGGCTCTCTGGCTGCTCAGGAACAGCAGCAATGGGTTCAAGATCAGCTCACTCTCTGATTGGCTCGCTGGCTGATGGGCTTGCTCGCTGATGGGCTCGCTGGCTGATGGGCTCGCTGGCTGATCGGCTTGCTGGCTGATCGGCTCGCTGGCTGATCGGCTTGCTGGCTGATCGGCTTGCTGGCTGATGGGCTCGCTGGCTGATGGGCTCGCTGATGGGCTTGCTGGCTGATCAGCTTGCTGGCTGATGGGCTCGCTGGCTGATGGGCTCGCTGGCTGATTGGCTTGCTGGCTGATGGGCTTGCTCGCTGATGGGCTCGCTGGCTGATGGGCTCGCTGATGGGCTTGCTGGCTGATGGGCTCGCTGGCTGATCAGCTTGCTGGCTGATTGGCTCGCTGACTGATTGGCTGATCGGCTCACTCGCTGATCAGCTCGCTAGCTGATCGACTTGTTCGCTGATCTGCTCGCTGGCTGAGGCTGGAACACTGACTCTGAAAGGTCAGAGTTCAGTACTGTGGCGTATTGTGCTTGGCCGTACTGCACACACCAATAGGGATTTTAAGCATCGCAGCTACGGTGAGCCATGGTGAGCAGAAATGAGTCTGTGCTCTTTTGCGCAGGCGTGAATTTGACCTGCTCCCATCTGCTGCTCCCGTCTGCTGATCCCATCTGCTGATCCCGTCTGCTGATCCAGTCTGCTGATCCAGTCTGCTGCTCCTGTCTGCTGCTCCTGCTGCTCCCGTCTGCTGCTCCCATCTGCTGCTCCCGTCTGCTGATCCAGTCTGCTGATCCAGCACAGGGAAAGCACCACTTTCACACAGTAGATCAGCAGCTACAGAGGCAGATGGGGGTATGTCAAATTCACGCCTGTGCGCGAAAGAGCACAGATTTATTTCATCCTGGCCGTACGCACAGCCGTCGATGCCTGAAGTCCCTGATGCCAACCATGCGACAGCAACAGGACTTTACAAAGCCTGACTAACGTCCAATGAGAAGGCTTCCCTGGGAAAGCAAAGCGCTGACTCATGATCCCAGGCGCTCTATAACAATGGGGGCTTAATTGCCCAGGCACACCTCTAAAAGAAATGCAACGGTTAACTGAACACAAAAGTACTGTTCTGCAACAGCCATCGCAGCCTCCAGACTTGAGCTAACTGAGAATGTGTGGCTTGAGCTGACGAGGGCCGTCCACAAACGCAGAGCGAAAGGATCTGAAGGATCTTGAAATATTCAATATGGAGGAATACTCAGATCCTCCCTCCCCAGTATGATAATCTCATAACACACTACAGACGCACTTGCTCATCCAAAGACTGTTTGCCTTGAAGAGTTTCCCTATGTGGCCCACAGGGCTCAGTGCCAGCAAAAGCAGGGGAATGAGATCTGAGAGGTCAGGGGGTCATTTACTCCCAAGAGCTCAGGACAGAGGGCCTACAAAACAAATAATAACACTAATTAACCATGCGTTTCACAGTATGAGATATTCTTGTGGGATTGTTTGAGTTCTCAGACAAAAAAAAAACATGGTGCTATTTCATTTTAATGCTTGTTTTTGTGAGAATGAGGATGTTTTGACAAGAATAATAGCTTGAAATTACACAATTAAAGGGGTAGTTCAATTTCTTTTTATTGTATAAATTTTAGTGTATATTTTCATTTGGCCCGGACAATTTAAAAAAAAGTTTTTGTAAGCCATGACAGTTATATTAGATCCTTTGAAGGTTTGTAATCAACAGACATCACTGGTGAGTGACGAGACCACCAGGCCAACTGAAACCCTCCTTCCCTGGGCCATGCTACAACCAACTGTGCGACGCCCTGTGGATCTGCCAACCAATCAGCAGTGGCACCGTCCAGATTTGAAACCAGACCATAGGCCTCATCCGTGCTCTAGATCTGGGCTCCCTAACCCTGCTCCTGGAGATATGCTGTCCTGGAAGTTTTCATTTGAGCCCTAATTTGACACACTGACCACTAATTAGCAGCTGAATGAGAACTCTAGCTGTTGAGATTAGTGTGAAAACCTACAAAGTGCTAGATCTCCAGGGACAGGGTTGGGCATCCCTGCTCTAGCTGTTGAATGAGGGGTGATTTGTTAGGTTTGGACTGAAAACCTACAGGATAGTGGATCTCCAGGAACAAGGTTGGGCAGACCTACTCTAAAATGGCTGAAAAACTGCTTCAGCACTCCACCAACTGCAGTCACATCTGTTCCACCCTGGCACAGTAAATCCAGTCAGCTATAGGGTGAAAACTCCTTTCTAAAGTACAGGTTAAGTTGCTGAGACCTTATTAAACAGCTAAATACACAAATATTCCCAACCTGTTGAAGCAAGGTGTTCAGATATTGAGCCACTGGCACGAAATTCGTCTGTAGGTGAAGTTCGCTACCGCGTGGCTATACGGGAGATCGGCGGCTGGCGGCCAGCTTCTGTCCCGAGCTCGGGCCCCCGAGCGTCGCAGGGGCCCAGAGGCGAGAGGCGGCGCCTCCCCGTGTTTACTGTTATCACAGGTGGGGCCCTGACAGCGACAGGATAGCGGAGATGGACGGCTGAGCGTGGAGCGGAGCGGATCGAGCAGATGGGAAAACCAACAGCCGCGCGAGCAGGCAGCGGCGAGCGCAGCCGAGCCCCGGTTTAATGGGAAACAGCACCCAGGCAGCTCAGCGAGCTCCCGCAATGGGCAAAGCGCCCGCGACAACACCCAGCGTGGCTAGCTCAGCGAGCTACCGCAAAGTACTGCCCCCCACAAGATGCGCCACGCAGAAGATTTAAAGCGTACACACGCAGGTTGGACGTGTGCTTAACTGTGGGCAGCTCAACTCCTGATCATACTTTTTGACAATGCTTTGTACCTACGCATGATATCATACCTACGCATAACGAAAATTCATCTTTGGCTTAAAGAGAGCCCCAACCTTTGAAGAACCTCCAAAAAGTCTATTTTTAATCACAGACCAAATGGAATACAAAGGAAAATCATCTCTGGCGAAAAGAGAATCCTCACTTTTGTAGAGCCTCCTAAGAGAACCTCCTGAACTTTGAATCACAAACCACATGAGATGCACTTTTAATTTACCATCCTCTGAACTTTTAGTTTATGTATTTTCCAAGATTCCCTTTAAGATTGGTTCACCTGCTCAAAAACACGCAATTGTCACAAGGGAGAACATGCAGATCTTCCTCCCGTGGTTGGTGCATATGGTCAGGTCATATGGTCCACCACTGGTTTATCTTATGAATGACAGGCGTGGAAGAACGAGTGTCAGTAATTACATCCGTGGGGAGGTGTCCTGCTGCCAGGGGCACACACCTCATAAAGATTAGGCGACAGGCTAATCATTTCTCAAGATAACTGTGCAGTTGGGCTGGGGATCCGGACAAAGAGGCCATTGTGTTTCGCTGGTGGTGTATGCTGGCTGTCTCAGAAATGCTGTTAATCATGCGAGGGGCTGATTGGAGCCTCATTAGTCAGACAGCAGGGCCACTTTGGCACACTGTTTGTGGAGCATCCTGCTTTGCTGCCTGCAGAGACCAATCAGCAGCAAGGAAAGAGAGCATGTGCAGCACTAAACTGTGGCAGGGTCCTCAAAGCACATACACTTAATGTTCAATTATTGGGCCCTGATAATGAATGTGACAGCTTGCACGCACACACACACACACACACACACACACGCGCACACACACGCACGCACGCACGCACGCACACACACACACTCACACTCACACACACATACACACACTCAACACACACACACTCACACACACACACACACACACACACACACACACGCATACACACACACACACACACACTCACACATACACACACACACACACACAGGAACACACTCACACACACACACAGTTGGAATATCCAGGTGATGCAGTAGTGTCATACCTGTCAGAGCAGTGATGACATATTTTATCTGATCATACAATCAGATAAAATCTACAAATTTACTTTCTGGTTCTTTTTCTATATTTATTTTCAGCATTTTCTCTGAAATCTAGCCCTGTTAGCCATCACCCATGGTAAAAGCATCACCTTCTTCAGTGAACAGAATGATCTACTGCCACCCAGTGGTCAAAAATAGTTCCTGTTCATTGTAATACTCATTTATAAAGCCATTTCTTCACTTCCTGGTATGACTCAAACTCAGCAGGATTTTAAATAGCCAAAAGTCAAAATTTACGAAAGTCAGAACAATTACACACAGACAGAACTATCCTCCGGCCATCTACCACTGAGCAATAGGCGCTGAAATATTAACAGCAAAACTAGAATCTTTCCTGATGGTGAAGGGAAATTGAGCTATTGAGCTCATTGATATTATGAATGCATCATTTCTAGAGTTACTGTAAAGTGCACAGATAATTAAAGTGAGTGCATCACAGCAGGTGTGTGCTGCTTGGAGTTCTGCTAGATTAGGTTGAGCGTCGATGCTTGCTAGCAGAGTCACATTCGCTGCATTTCTGAAGCAGCTGCCGTGGTTATCTTGTGCTTCGGCCTGCTTTGTTAGATCATTGCTTTGTTTTGTGATACATCAGTGTCGTCTTCTTTGTGGTTGCTTTGCTAATTTACATGTAAATTACAGTTTTGATAGCAGTGCTGTTTATTAATGCACACCTGACTGAGCACCTGACCTGCAGTGCCTGCAGTGCTCAGATCTGTGGAGCCATTTAAGTTGAAGTTGAAAGGCTTGTAGACTCAGACTCCCCAGTCTTCAGCCAGCCTATCTGCAGGAGCCCAGCACAGACGGAAGAGAGAGAAACACTGTGCGTCTCTTTTCGGTTCCCATTTCCCTCTCTGGCTGAAGACACTCCCATCGCCACAGTCCCACTCTGGCCTGTGCAGCTGCTCCCCCGTGTTCCACACAGAGAGGCCCGTTCATCGCGGGAGGGCTGTGAAACTGGGAGGCTGATTTCATCATGGACTACAATTCCCTGCTGTCCTGCCAATTTCCTCTCACCACAGAAACCTGGATAACACTGCTGCCCTTCCACCGGACAGGGTGGCAGACCCGGCTGACTCGTCTGAGTCCTCCCCTCTCATATCTGTCTCGTTCAGATTTCATGTGATAACCATCCCCATGCTTTAGACCGCCTGGGGCCCTGAGAGATTTGCTCAAAGCTCAGCTCCTTCACAGAGACTGCAAACCCCCCATGATCCTGCCTGGTGGGCTTCACCTGGACTTTACCTTTCAGCTTGTACCTGGATAACCCCCCGCGAACCTGGTCTTGCTTATAGCCTGCTCCACATCCAGCTCAGTCACTCACATCAACTCCCCGACCCCTTCTTTAAATCATCCATTCCTCCTCCCCCTCCCTGACCTTCCTCTCTGTTGCCCGCTCTGTTGCCACAACGTCTGTAACCGGTCACCTGCTACTCTCTCTCTCTTTCATCCCCCCTTCTTCCTGCTAACTTTTGCTCTGTCCTCCTTTTCCTCGCCTTCCCACATTTTTATGCTTGTTCCCCTTTTTTATCTCCAGTTCGGAGTTACAGTACGTGTATCAATATTTAATTTACTATTTACAGTCTGGCATTTAGCAAAAGCTCTTATCCAGAGCGACTTACAAAGTAGTAACAGCATCAGGAGTGAATATTCAAAACTGACAGGGTCACTGATTAACCTCTAAATGCCATGAAAACAAGAATGTACATTGACAATAAGGAGTAGGCTAGAACACCGCCTGGGGCAGAGCTTACGTGTAACTCAATACAAAGCAAGCAAAGGAGTGCATTGTTATGACACAACACTAGTCCAAGCGTGAGTGTGTAGTGAGTAAGCGATGGGCTGTGTCAGGTGCCATGGGCAGTGGTGCTGGGGCTCAGCTGGTGCTTGAAGAGATGAAAATTCATCTCTCATTGTTACAACCTCCACTGTTGATTCAGGTTCGCGCAGACAAATCACACCAAACGTTGCTTCTTATCAAGCTGCAGTTAGCGAGTCCAGATCGCACAGACATAAAATGAACTGTAGAAGTCGACCTAGCGTTCCATTTCACTTCGCAGGAAAGGAACGCCTTTTTTACGCTGCCAAAGCCACCGTAGGTGTCTTTTCCACATCCTGTGGACGCAACGCAGTCAGCTCCCTGAAGCTAGCAACAATATTAGACTTCCTGTATATAACTTCCGGTGAGTTTCTATCAAAATACAAGCACAGAATTAAGGATGATAGCGTTAATTCGTCCCAACAAATAACATTGCAGAAACCACGGTTTCTGAGCTTTGATAGAGACTTACCTTTATTTAAAAGCATTTCAGATACAATTTGTACACAATTGCTAGCTACTAGCTTCTATTTTGCCGTTTGGCTGGTTTAAATTACTAGATACTTCCTTGCTATTTGGCTGGTTTAAATTACTAGCTTGTTGTTTGGCTGGTTTAAATTAAGCCTGGGATATTACTTTGTATGTGTTTTTTAAATTATGCAACAATTTCTTCGAAATCACATTCCCAGCAATTGTTGCTGGTGTTTTAGTGTAGCCTGGCTATGCATTGCCAGGCTACACTAAACATACACTGCCAGTTCAGTACTGGCTCATTTGCATACCAGATTACTGCTAAAACTAAAAATTGTTACCAAATGAAAGGGGGTATACGTTTACTCTACACACCCATATCTATAACATTATGTCATTTGACATGTTATTACATTAAAGGTTGAAGTATTACATCATTCAGATAAAAAGTTTTAACCCCCGGTTGATGTACTGGCAACATTTATTGCGTTATCCATTCAGTTATTACATTAACCAACAGTTATTACATTATAAAGGACAAAGTTATTACATTAACTGTTTTTTTGTTTTTTTTGTGCTATTTTTCTCCCATTTTCTCCCTAATTTAGTCGTTATACCAATTCCCCATGTGTATCACGGTCCTGGTCGATGCGCTATCCTCCGTTGGTCTGGGGAGGGTGTAGACTACCACATGCCTCCTCCGATGCATGTGGAGTCACCAGCCGCTTATTTTCAGCTGACAGCGAGGAGTTTCACTGGGACGCGTAATGCGTGCAGAGGTTCACGCTATCTCCCCCAGATCCCCTCCCTGCTGAACAGGTGTCCTGACCAACCAGTAGGAGTCACTAATGCAATGATCAGGACTCATACCCTCACCGGCTCCCACCCACGAACACTGCCAACTGTGAACGTCTGACCAAGCCGGAAATATTGCACATTAACTGTTTTTATTACATTAACTACTGGGGGTCCAATAGGGAAGCTGATTTAACACTGAAGAAAAATCTTTTGAAAACAGAAATAATTGTTTTGATGTGCTGACTACAATTGCACTCTAATGAATAAAAAGGTTATATTAGACTTGCAGTCGGTACATGGTGTGCAGACAAGTACAGGCTTAATCAGTTGATTTTAAATTACTACCTTAACTTTTTGAAAACACACCAGACTGTGGGTTCTTTGACAGCCTTCATTTTGTTCACTTCCCATTCTCGGTGAGGCAACAGGTATCCGCCCACTGACTGCCACTTGTGCTTCTTGATTGGCTGAATCAAATTCAAATTCCTGCAGCCAATTACAGCCCAGCAGCCTGTGTAAAGACCCACCTTGGAGCCTGTCAGCCATCTTTGCCATTGACTTGTGTTGTGTGAGTTTGTGCCTGGTCTAGATTTTATTATTTGTGCATAGGAGTGCATGAGCTATTTTGATTTATGTCACATTTTCAGCTGTTTATGTTGGCTTAATGAGTGGGGTTTGATCAAATATTTTTTTTCTTTTGTGGCAGATTAGTTAAGTTTTATATTAAGATGGTCCTGGTTTGTTTGTTGTTTTGGCCAGGGGTCATCCTGGTCTTTCTTTTTATTCTCCTTTTTGCAAAGTTTTGTAAATAAAACTACTCTCCTATACTTTGCGAAACTGGCCACTTTTAACTTTTTATGTTACTTCCCTTCAGTTACATGCCTTGGGAGAAGCCGGTGCCAGAAGAGGGACTCGCAGTGACTCTTGGATGGAGAGATCATGGCTGCTGCTAACCTCTCCCTGACCACAGCCTCCTCCTGGCCCTGGGTCTCACATTGAGACTGGAAGGATTTGTATACCGGAAGGGGCTAAACGAGCTTGGAGAAGACTATGCGCTGACATCACCAGGCCTTGGGTCTCATGTACAACACCTTTCTCCACTTTCTGCATCTAGTCATCTGAGTGATGTCTTGTCCTTTTCACAGTCATTGTGTCACAGGGTGAGCAGTTGAACCATCTCCTCAGGCTTCTGATAGGCTTCTCTGTGCTGGAGCCCGCTCTCCATCCACTTTGAACCAAGTGATTGTCATCTGCCTTGTCCATTCCTCTCTTTAGTACCAGCCTCCTTGAATTGCTGGGTCTGAAGCTCACTCCTGCTTAGGCACTGGATCTGTTCAGGTCTTCAGACACCCATCTTTCCTCTTTCACTGACTGTGTAGTGATGGTCATGCTCTCTGTGAAGGTTCATGTCAGTGGTTGCCACACCTTGGATTTTGTCTTGGGCCCTCTGCTTGGTCTTTCTGCAGAGTTTGCAAGGATATAAACAGCAGCTATGATGGACACTGCACTCTGTAACTGTGCCACCCCCAGCCTCTTGTTTTGTAATACAGTCACACACTTGTAACCTTCATCCTGAACTTATCAAAGTAGTTTTGTAGGTTAAACATAATAATAATAATAATAATAATAATAATAATAATAATAATAATAATAATAATAATAATAAATGAATGAATGAATGAATTAAATAAAAATATTAAACTCTAACCCCAGCCCTAATAAAATTAAAATATTTAAAAATGATAAAAAATGAATAAATAAATTAAATAAATAAAAGTGAATAAATAGAATCAGTAGAAACATAAAAAATAATTGAAAATAATAAATAAAATAATAATAATAATTAAAACAATTAAAATAATTTTTAAAAAGGTTCAGCATGAGGGTTACAGCGTGTGATTGTTTTACCAGAGGCTGGGGGTGCACACGATTCCTAGGTGCATCGTGTTCATCACAGCTGCCTTCAGTGCCAGCCAGAAAAGGATGGGCTCCCCCTCTTAACCCTGGTTCCTCCTACGATTTATTCCTTCCCCACCTAGGAGGTTTATTCTTATCACTCTCGCCCTATAATGTAAAGTGTATTGTGACAAACTTCCTATGAATTGCACCCGGAAAAATACATGTAATTTTATGTAAATTAAATAAATGTAATAAAATACATGTAAATGAAATAAATAATCTAAATAGAATTCTGGAATTTAATGCATTTTTATTTGTATTTGGTTGAATCCTGGGTCTATATATTACATTTACTGTATACCCCATTTCATGGCAATGCATGGCCAGGCTACACAGAAACACCAGCAAAAATAGCTGGGAACATGATTTCACAGAAATGACTACATAATGTTATAGGTATGGGTCTGTAGAGTAAATGTATACCCCCTTTCATTTGATAACAATTTTTAGTTTTAGCAGTAATCTGGTATGCAAATGAGCCAGTACTGAACTGAGAGTGTATAGAAATACATGGCTGGGCTACACTAAAACACCAGCAACAACGTGCTGGGAACGTGATTTTTTAGAAATGACTGCGTAATGTTAAAGGTGTGGGTTTATAATTAAAAGTATAAGTATATAATGCGTAATTATATCCAACTGTATTAGTTACAAGAAGAAAAACTACAAAATAGCACTTAAGAAATCATTGCATTACCAAGCTTTTAGTTTGAAATCCTCTAACCGGAAGTCTCCAATTGTTGCCAGCTGCACGGAGCTAACACCGTCTCTGCTGGCAGAGGAAGTGGACTGGTGGGGCTGTCTATTTACCTTTTTCTGCGTCGCGGAGAGGCCGTAGAATGACCCCATAAATGATCCAAATCTAAGCAGAAAATATAAACGGCATCCGGTATATGTTGGACATTTATGTATGCGCGTATTTATAGAAACGAGAAAAATACGCAGTGACCTTAACTTGCCGCATTTGGAAGGAGAGGGGAGAGGGGTTCTTCCTTTCGTGTGTTAACGTTACTGTCTGCATTGATATCTAAGCTTTCTTCCTAGGAAGCTAGACACAGTAGGTGCTGTTATTTGATACAGTAGCAGCGTTAGCAAGTTAAACCCCTCTTGTGAGAGGCAGTCATGGCAACTAGGCGCCTGACCGATGCCTTCTTATTAATGCGGAACAATGCAATCCAAAACCGGCAGATTTTGGCTGAGCAAGTGAGTACAAACGACCCCCGTCGTGCTCTGAGTACACGTAGCAATGCTGCGGTGAGTCTAACGTTAATCGTCTGGATTGTTTTGACATTTGTTGTGTGTGCGTGCGTGTGTGTTTTATTTTCAGCTAGCTAGCCTCGTAGATAATTCAGCCGTTAGTAAGCTAGCATTACTAGTTAGTAGCTAGTAAGCACAAGTGTGCAGCTAGCTAGTGACAGCTAGCTTGCTGCTAGCTTGCTTACTTGCTAACAATAATGCACCTGTGTGCCGTGTGTCGTATCGTAGCAAACGTAATGCTAGCGAGTAATGCATTTCTAAGCCGTAGACTAGCTAACGTTAGCTAACCTTTGACGGCTTGTTGAACCTAGCCGACGCTAGCTAGATTGCCCTTTTAGCGACCAGGCAAGTCACCTAATGAGACAGACTGTCTAGCCTGTCAACTAGCGAGCTAAATAAGCTAGACTAACGCTAGTTACTCTTTTCTGGTTGTCCCACTTGTCTCAGTGACGTTTGATTGGTGTTCACATTACCCTTGATATACGTATCGATTCCTAATACGAAAATATGATGCGTTTGTGTTCGTTGTTAGCCAGCTGGCAAAAATGAAAAAACTCTGAATTCCCATTACGACATCACTGTCATGAATACAATACCACCCATCAAAAGCCAAACGAATAGTTGTGTGACACGGGCGAGGCCACGCACTACCGATAGTACTTCGCGTAATTTGCAGAGTAACCATGCAGGCCCGCCGTGTGTCTTGCTCGTGCCCGGGACAAGATGATCTCTAAAGCCCCCCCGTGCGCAAAAGATGAAATACAGCAACACACTGAGACATGCTATCATTCCCAACTTTAATGCTTTTAAATTGTCCATGTATTTAGATTTCGCGGATTATTCCAGCAGATTATTTAAAGGTTAGAGGGCCCTTTTGCCCCCCCCCCCGACCCAGGGGCCCGGGACAACTGACCCGGTGTTCCCCCCGTGTCGGCGGCCCTGAGAGTAACTATCGTATAGTATTGGCGTCCACGGCTTGCTAGTTAATACTCTTGGGTATTATCATTTACTATTAAATATGATGAAGTGTAACGTTAGTGCATTTTACATAGCACAGTCTACATGTGTGTAACGCAACTTGAAGTTATTCTTTATTGCCTTAAATGAGATTCTAATTCCATTATTGCATGTAGTTCGCATGTTTTTATTAACGTTGTTGTGCTTTGCCTGCATGTCTTTACTGTTTTTTTGTGTTTGCTGGGAATGTTGCATTCTTATATTCTTACATTGAGTACTTGACAGCACTGAATTTCCACAGAGTAACTCAGCCACACACTTAGAATTGTTATAAGGAACATATAAATTGGGCATATACGCAAACTTCCGCCCAGTTCATATACTATGTGGGATCAAGTCATTTGCTATGTATGTTTTTGTGTATTGTAGCCGTTACCAAACTCTGGAGTAGGAAGTCTGCGAGATCATTTACGTGCATCAACACAGTTCGCTCACAGGCCTAACTGTCAGTATCGGGCATTAATGTACCACCTGTATTCATATAAATGTCTTTTTTGAAGTTGCAGATAATAGTAGACAATAATACCCATTGATAGTGCGCATAATAAATGTTGCAGTATTGTTTACGACCCTTGTGGCATTATTTCTGTTAACATTGTTCTCTATTCATAACATAATCATTGACAAATTGAAGGGAAATATTTGACAGCGAAGAACATTAACTACTGTGAATGAAAATGGAGGGTTTTTTATAGGTCTAAATTATGAAACGAAACCAACTGCGACACCTTTTGTCATGTCCGAGCGCATCTTCTTAACATTTAATTCATTGAACAACTACACGCGGATAGGCCCGGAAACATTTTTTTTCGGCCCATAACTGGTGCTGTCACAACAAATTTCATCCCCCCTACGAATTTTCAAACATAAATAGGGAAAGGATGCTAGTAATCTCTATGCCAAAATCAAAGCCTGTATTTGAATATAGCCCAGAAGCTAAGTTAAAGACAGCTGAAAATATATTCGGTTGGACTGCTTTATCTTTTCTTCCACTCCTATACAGTCTCCTCCTTTGAAGATGTTTTTTTTCTTCGTACAGAATAAAAGGCTGAAGAATGTTGTTTTGTCTTGAAGGCCGCTCCCTACACGATGTCATCGGCACATTTCTGAATCTCGCATTTCTTTGCGTCTCCAGATGTATGCTGCGTGTTCGCATAATTATCATAGAAAAAAAAAAAGTTCAAGTTCAAGCATCAAAATCGAGGGTCATTCCAAACAAGTTCGGACATTTTGTAAGTGTCGACCCACCTGTGTGTAGCAGTGAACATCGCATCACCGTTTTCCAGATTCAGTCCTCCGTGCTCTTGGCAGTAAAACGTTAGACTGAGAAATGGAGGCGCATTCAGGTTCATTCGTTCAGTGCCGCAGAGCCCCTCGGTGAGGTGGAATTTCCTCTCGACTCAAAGAGCAGCTATTGGCCGATTATTACCTTTATGCTTAGCGGTTTCTGTCCTTAATTTTGGCCATGGCTGAAGTTTTGTGTTGATTTTTATTTCTCTACTCTCAGCTCTGCATGTTTGTGCTTTCTTGCCGACCTTGAAAAATGCCGGTGGTTATATGAATGTTAAATTATTGGTATATCTGAATGTGTGAGAAGGGGACCATGCTCATTTAGTATTTTAATTCACATTCCCATTGCACGGCAGTTCTGTTTAGTTTTTGAAGTCCCACGAGACAACTTTGTAGACTTGGGTAAAATATGTACTTTTGAAAACACTCCTGCGGATGGCTTTTTTCAATAATAATTTTTCAACAATGTTTTTCTGACCAAAATGGCAGTGAAAATAAGTTTGTCCGGAGTATTGGTAAAAGAATAAAGTCTCTTTTCAAGTCATAAACGATCTGCAGTAATGTTCCTGGTTTCTAAACAGTTGAAGTAGCTATTTCATTTTGACATGACCAGTACACCTAAAAGTATCCAATCTCTTTTATGTGACTAAACAATACATCTCTGAGCATGTGTGTGCTATTTGAAGTACATTATCTATTTAAGCTCGTGAAGTATACAAAACACATTTTAACATTTGCTTCATGAGCTTGTTCTAATTTCTGGAATTGATTTTCTGGACAAAATTAGTGACCCATTTAAGCATATTCCTCAGGAAAAGTGTTTGGATTATGGCGCCAAAATACAGAGTGGTCTCTAGACTCTGCTGATCTCTAATCATTTTATACAGCCATTCAGACTTTTCCTCTCTTAGGCTTTTGCTGATCCCAGGTTGCTGTTGTGGGAAAGTGTGATGTCTGAACTGCCATGCAATGGAACCCTTTATTATCAATCATTACTGAGCGTGTGCAGTTTATTTTCGGGTGATCTGATTTGTGAAATTGTTTGAGAGTGTGTGCAGTGTGATTTAGCTGGTCTCTATGGGAGTGTATGCAGTGTGTATTAGCTGGTCTCTATGAGAGTGTGTTTTAGACGGTCTATGAGAGTGTGTGAGTGTGTTTTAGATGGTGTCTCTGGGAGCATATGCAGTGTGTTTTAGATGGTCTCTATGGGAGTGTATGCAGTGTGTTTTAGCTGGTCTCTATGGGAGCGTATGCAGTGTGTTTTAGCTGGTCTCTATGGGAGCGTATGCAGTGTGTTTTAGCTGGTCTCTATGGGAGCGTATGTAGTGTGTTTTAGCTGGTCTCTATGAGAGTGTGTGAGAGTGTATTTTAGCTGGTCTCTATGAGAGTGTGTTTTAGACGTCTCTGGGAGCGTATGCCATGTGTTTTAGCTGGTCGCTATGGGAGTGTATGCAGTGTGTTTTAGATAGTGTCTCTGGGAGCGTATGCTGTGTGTTATATATGGTCTATAGGAGCGTATGCAGTGTGTTATATATGGTCTATAGGAGTGTATGCAGTGTCTTTTAGATGGTGTCTCTGGGAGTGTATGCAGTGTGTTATAGATGGTCTATAGGAGCGTATGCAGTGTGTTTTAGATGGTGTCTCTATGGGAGTGTATGCAGTGTGTTATAGATGGTCTATAGGAGCGTATGCAGTGTGTTTTAGATGGTCTGTAGGACCGTATGCAGTGTGTTTTAACTGGTCTCTATGGGAGTGTATGCAGTGTGTTTTAGCTGTCTCTATGAGAGCGTATGCAATATGTTTTAGATGGCGTCTATGGGAGCAGTGTGTTTTAGATGGTATGCAGTCTGTTTTATGGGGGAGTGTATGCAGTGTGTTTTAGATGGTCTCTATGGGAGCGTATTCAGTGTGTTTTAGCTGGTCTCTATGGGAGCGTATGCAGTGTGTTTTAGATGGTCTCTATGAGAGCGTATGCAATGTGTTTTAGATGGTGTCTATGGGAGCGTATTCAGTGTGTTTTAGATGATCTCTATGAGAGCGTATGCAATGTGTTTTAGATGGTGTCTATGGGAGCGTATTCAGTGTGTTTTAGATGTTCTCTATGGGAGCGTATGCAGTGTGTTTTAGCTGTCTCTATGAGAGCGTATGCATTATGTTTTAGATGGCGTCTATGGGAGCGTATGCAGTGTGTTTTAGCTGGTCTCTATGGGAGCATATGCAGTGTGTTTTAGCTGGTCTCTATGGGAGCGTATGCAGTGTGTTTTAGATGGTCTCTATGGGAGCGTATGCAGTGTGTTTTAGATGCTCTCTATGGGAGTGTGTTTTAGATGGTCTCTATGGGAGTGTATGCAGTGTGTTTTAGATGCTCTCTATGGGAGTGTATGCAGTGTGTTTTAGATGGTCTCTATGGGAGTGTATGCAGTGTGTTTTAGCTGGTCTCTATGGGAGCGTATGCAGTGTGTTTGAGCTGTCTCTATGAGAGAGTATGCAATATGTTTTAGATGGCGTCTATGGGAGCGTATGCAGTGTGTTTTAGCTGGTCTCTATGGGAGTGTATGCAGCGTGTTTTAGATGCTCTCTATGGGAGCATATGCAGTGTGTTTTAGCTGGTCTCTATGGGAGCGTATGCAGTGTGTTTTAGATGGTCTCCATGGGACCATATGCAGTGTGTTTTAGATGGTCTCTATGGGAGCGTATGCAGTGTGTTTTAGATGGTCTCTATGGGAGCGTATGCAGTGTGTTTTAGATGGTCTCTATGAGAGCGTATGCAATGTGTTTTAGATGGTCTCTATGGGAGCGTATTCAGTGTGTTTTAGATGGTCTCTATGGGAGCGTGTTCAGTGTGTTTTAGATGGTCTCTATGGGAGCGTATTCAGTGTGTTTTAGATGGTCTCTATGGGAGCGTGTTCAGTGTGTTTTAGATGGTCTCTATGGAACCGTATGCAGTGCTGTGTGTGTGTTGCTGTGTATCCAATCACTTCAGGGCTCATTTGCTCTCACTCCTGTCCCTCTCGCTTCTCTCTCTCTCTTCCCCTCCTTCCCCTCCTCCTTGGACGTGACTGGGCTGGGATCTTCCAATCAAATTAGGAGCTGGATGAGGTACAGTCAAATTGCTTTTCCAGAGAGACCTTGTCTGGCTTCAGCGCGGTTCTTACACGGGGCTCAATTAACATTGAAATGTGAATTGAAATGAAATAAATATTATGTATTCTTGGTATATTAGAAATGAGCCCACTTTGGTGTTTATTTCCTGGAGCATGGCCTGGGATTTGCAGTGTAACCACAAATGAATGTGGTAGCTGTTGAAAGATAGGAGGCAGGAACCTCACAGTTCTACTGATCATTGCTCTCAACCTGCTTCTGTTTACTTTTTTATTGGTAATCATGCAGCTAATCTAAGACAACAGGTGGTGGACAACATGAAAATATTAACAAAATTATTCAACACTAATATTAAAACCGTGTGCAAAAGAAATAAACTGTAAAGACTTTGAAACACAAGTCATGTCTATTATTTAATAACTTTCATCATGCGAAACATTCATTGCCCTCTGAGACACTAATAAAATGCATACAGTGGGACCCTGTTATAACCTGCCCCATTATAACACGAATACAGGCGCAGCACTGTCGCAGCATTGCTCCCTTAGTTGCAAGTTCTACGCCTCAGGATCCACAGATATGACACGCAGACCGCAACACGCAGACCGCAGTGAGATTAATCTCTGGACTTTAAACTTTAACGTCTGTCTGTGGGTTTACCTTTGCAGAGGAGATTAAAGCTCAGACCAATAAAGTTTGATTGTTTGTAGTGATACTGATGACAGCTGAGACGAATAAGGGGGAAAGAAAGAGTGCAACTTGATCTACAGGTTGTTTCCAAGCTGTACTAGTCCTGGAGAACTCCAGTCCTGGAGGGGGCGCTGTGTCTGTGGGTTTAACTCCAGTCCTGGAGGGCCACAGTGGCTGCAGGTTTAACTCCAGTCCTGGAGGGCCACAGTGGCTGCAGATTTAACGCAAGTCCTCCAGGGGATGCTGTGTCTGCTGGTTTAACGCATGTCCTGGAGGGCCGCAGGGTCTGCAGGTTTAACTCCAGTCCTGGAGGACCACAGGGTCTGCTGGCTTAACTCCAGTCCTGGAGGGCCACATTGTTTGCTGGCTTTGGGTATGTTTCAGCACAAGTGATTAAGTCATTGCTTACCAAAAGAGTCCACACACCTTGTCCTCAAGGCTTTTATTGGCTGATCATTGAAAAACCACAAATACCAGCAGACCCCCTCCAGGACTGGAGTTTTACACTCTTGAGTAAGAGCATCATCTTTGTTCCCTGAAAAAGTAGGCTCATGCAGGTAAGTCAGTGTCATATGGGCTCAGTCTTAATCCCTCTATACTAATATTTAATTTCAGTACCATTCTCAGTCTCCACAGGTACACCATCAACCAGGTACAGTGAATTTGAAAAGTCCCCATGAGTTTCAGTGAAATATTAGATAGTTAACTGTTCTTAAAGTTTTCTTGATAATAGAAGCAAAAGCTGAATATCCTATAGAATATTAAGAAACTTTTAATGTAACAAGACTAGGTTAAAACTTAATATATGGCTGGACCTAACACACGTGATCCTGCCGACCAATGGTGTAACTTCATAACTTAGTCAGTCAGTCAGTCACTCACATTCGCGTTTGTAGGGTTGGCCCCGCTGTTGCGGTCCAGCCAAAAATGAAGAGTATCTGTATTCACCAGATTAGCTAAAAAAGGGAACACAATAACACAGCTGATTTGGGAAGTGAGTCCACCCTTCATTGTTAGAAAACAGAAGCAGAGAAACTTGGAGAACCACCTTCTTCAATAGAAGAGGCTGGATTACAGTGGAAAAAGATGAGAGTGAATCAGCAGGTGATTCACTGGATACAGTACTGGGTGATTAATGTGATTCACTGGATACAGCACTGGGTATTCAGGTGATAAACTAGATACAGCCCTAGGTGACTCAGGTGATTCACTGGATACAGTACTGGGTGATTCAGGTGATTCACTGGATACAGCACTGACTGATTCAGGTGATTCACTGGATACAGCACTTGGTGATTCAGGTGATTCACTGGATACAGCACTTGGTGATTCAGGTGATTCACTGGATACAGCACTTGGTGATTCAGGTGATCCACTGGATACAGCACTTGGTGATTCAGGTGATTCACTGGATACAGCACTGGGTGATTCAGGTGATTCACTGGATACAGCACTGGGTGATTCAAGTGATTCACTGGATACAGCACTGGGTGATTCTGGTGGTTCACTGGATACAGCACTGTACCAGGGGCCTGTGCAGGCACAATCCAGCGCAAGGCCGGTATGAAGTTTTTGTGGCAGGTTTAGCATGGGGCGCATCTTTTTTAATTGACCCGTTATAACACGACACCACTTAAGAGCTCAACTATTGCATTCTAACGGGGTTCCACTGTATCTCAAAAAGGAACTGCATACATGTATGACATGTGTCCATGATAAGTACAAAATGCATTAGTACCAATAATGCCCTTATATCCACCTCCTCATTGCACCCTAAGGGTTACGTTGATTGTAACTCTAAAAACACTCTGGTGCCTGAAATTAAGGAACATTGATGGCGTAAAGATCCATTTATCTAATCTGCTCTGATTCTGCAATTTAAATGCTTCTGATTCTGGCTTTTACTGTGTGCTGCACTCAGCTCTGCTGTGCTGGAAAGTTTTTCGTGTCCAAAGGGTTGGGGTTACTTACCCATGCATTATTCAGTCAGTTGGCATGTTTTTTAACCAGTCAACACAAAGGAAAGCAGGTTGAGACCAATGATTCTTTAAAGGTAAGGCTTTGACAATTTTCTGTGTAAGAGAATGAAAAAAATAATTTTGTTCAGAGTTTTGGAGGAAATTGGTGTTTTAAAGTATCAGTAATCTGAAGGGAAAAATGCTGGTGTCTAAAGGGTTAAGTATTCCAGGTAATAATATTGTATCAGGTTTCTGCTGGCTTATACTGGTTATCCTGACCCCGCTCCCTCTGTTCCCTCTCTCTCCTGTTCCCTCTCTATCCTGTTCTCTCTCTCTGTTCCCTCTCTCTCCTGTTCCCTCTCTATCCTGTTCTCTCTCTCTCTCTGTTCCCTCTCCCTCTGTTCCCTCTCTCTCCTGTTCCCTCTCTCTCTGTTTCCTCTCTATCCTGTTCTCTCTCTCTCTCTCTGTTTCCTCTCTCTCCTATTCCCTTTCTCTCTGTTCCCTCTCTCTCTGTTTCCTCTCTCCTGTTCTCTCTCTCTGTTCCCTCTCTCTCCTGTTCTCTCTCTCTCTGTTCCCTCTCTCTCTGTTTCCTCTCTCCTGTTCTCTCTCTCTGTTCCCTCTCTCTCCTATTCCCTCTCTCTCTGTTCCCTCTCTCTCCTGTTCTCTCTCTCTCTCTGTTCCCTCTCCCTCTGTTCCCTCTCTCTCCTGTTCCCTCTCTCTCTGTTTCCTCTCTATCCTGTTCTCTCTCTCTCTCTCTCTGTTCCCTCTCTCTCCTATTCCCTTCCTCTGTTCCCTCTCTCTCTGTTTCCTCTCTCCTGTTCTCCTCTCTGTTCCCCTCTCTCCTCTCGTTTCCTCTCTCCTTTCCCTCTCTCTCTGTTTCCTCTCCTGTTCCCTCTCTCCCTCTCTCTCCTATTCCCTCTCTTGTTTCCCTCTCTCTCCTGTTCTCTCTCTCTCTCTGTTCCCTCTTTCTCTGTTCCATCTTTCTCCTGTTCCCTCTCTCTCTGTTTCCTCTCTCTCCTGTTCTCTCTCTCTCTGTTCCCTCTCTCTCTGTTTCCTCTCTCTCCTGTTCTCTCTCTCTCTGTTCCCTCTCTCTCTGTTTCCCTCTCCTCTCTCCTCTCTGTTCGCTCTCTATTCCCTCTCTCTCTCTCTGTTCCCTCTCTCTCCTGTGTCTCTCTCTCTCTCTGTTCCCTCTTTCTCTGTTCCATCTTTCTCCTGTTCCCTCTCTCTCTTTCCTCATGTTCCCTTCCTCTCTCTGTTTCCTCTCTTTCCTATTTCCTCCCTCTCCCGTTCCCTCTTTTTCCCTTTGTTTCCTCTCTTTCTCTCTTTTCTCCTATTATCATGCTTTCTGTTCCCTCTCTCTCTGTTCCCTCCCTCTCCTGTTTGCTCTCTCTCTGTTGCCTCTCCTGTTCTCTCTCTCTCTGTTCCCTCCCTCTCCCATTCCCCTTCTTTCCTGTTCCCTCCTCTCTGTTTCCTCTCTCCTGTTCCCTCCCTCTCTCTCTTTTCTCTCATGTTCCCTCTCTCTCTTGATCTCTCTCCTGTTCCCTCTCTCTCCTGATCTCTCATGTTCCCTCTCTCTCTATCTCTGTCCTGTTCCCTCTCTCTCCTGATCTCTCATGTTCCCTTGTTCTCCTGTTCCCTCTCTCCTGTTCCCTCTCTCCTGTTCCCTCTGTCCCCTGTTCCCTCCCCTCCAGCTGGCCGATGACCGGATGGCCCTGGTATCTGGGATCAGTCTGGATCCTGAGGCTGCGATTGGAGTCACCAAACGGCTGCCGCCCAAGTGGGTGGATGGGGTGAATGAGGTGAGGTCTGCCACCCTAGTGGGTGGATGGGGTGGATGGGGTGAGGGCTGCCGCCCTAGTGGCTGGATGGGGTGGATGAGGTGAGGGCTGCCGCTCTAGTGGGTGGATGGGGTGGATGAGGTGAGGGCTGCCGCCCTAGTGGGTGGATGGGGTGGATGAGGTGAGGGCTGCCGCTCTAGTGGGTGGATGGGGTGGATGAGGTGAGGGCTGCCGCCCAGTGGGTGGATGGGGTGGATGAGGTGAGGGCTGCCGCCCAAGTGGGTGGATGAGGTGAGGGACTGCATGGCGATCTAGGCGGGTTTGAGCGGTTAGCAGAGGCCTGAGGAACTGTGGGAATATGTGGCGGTCTAAATATACACTCGCTGGTCCTTAAAGAAATCGCCAGATTGAATTACTCTTTCATTTAAATCAATTATAATACATAATAATGGCAGAAGTGTTGAGGTCTTTTGGAAGATGCAGTGCGCTCTAGCAGAAGTATTGGGGTTTTTTGGAAGATGCTGTACCCTCTAGCAGAAGTGTTGAGGTCTTTGGAAGATGCAGTGCTCTCTGTCAGAAGTGTTGGGGTTTTTTGGAAGATGTTGTGCTCTCTAGCAGAAGCATTGAGATCTTTTGGAAGATGCAGTGCGCTCTAGCAGAAGTGTTGAGGTCTTTGGAAGATGCTGTACCCTCTAGCAGAAGTGTTGAGGTCTTTGGAAGATGCAGTGCGCTCTAGCAGAAGTGTTGAGGTCTTTGGAAGATGCTGTACCCTCTAGCAGAAGTGTTGAGGTCTTTGGAAGATGCAGTGCTCTCTAGCAGAAGTGTTGAGGTCTTTGGAAGATGGCTGTCACTGCAGCGGGACAGCTTGCGTCTCCAGGCCACGGGGGCCTGACGGTGTGCCATGTGTACCTGCAGATTCAGTACGAGATCACGCGGATCCGGCAGAAGATGAAGGAGCTGGCCAGCCTGCATGATAAGCACATGAACCGACCCACACTGGATGACAGCAGTGAGGAGGAGCATGCCATAGAGATCACCACACAGGAGATCACACAGGTAAAGAGAACGTGGTACCATAGAGATCACCACACAGGAGATCACACAGGTAAAGAGGACACGGTACCATAGAGATCACCACGCAGGAAATCACACAGGTAAAGAGAACGTGGTACCATAGAGATCACCACGCAGGAGATCACACAGGTAAAGAGAACGTGGTACCATAGAGATCACCACACAGGAGATCACACAGGTAAAGAAGACACATTACCATAGAGATCACCACGCAAGAGATCACACAGATACAGACGACACGGTACCATAGAGATCACCACGCAGGAGATCATACAGGTAAAGAGAACATGGTACCATAGAGATCACCACACAGGAGATCACACAGGTAAAGAAGACACGTTACCATAGAGATCACCACGCAGGAGATCACACAGGTAAAGAGGACATGGTACCATAGAGATCACCACGCAAGAGATCGCACAGATACAGGCGACACGGTGCCATAGAGATCACCACGCAGGAGATCACACGGGTAAAGAGGACACGGTACCATAGAGATCACCACGCAAGAGATCACACCGATACAGGCGACACGATACCATAGAGATCACCACGCAGGAGATCACACAGGTAAAGAGAACGTGGTACCATAGAGATCACCACACAGGAGATCACACAGGTAAAGAAGACACATTACCATAGAGATCACCACGCAAGAGATCACACAGATACAGGCGACACGGTACCATAGAGATCACCACGCAGGAGATCATACAGGTAAAGAGAACATGGTACCATAGAGATCACCACACAGGAGATCACACAGGTAAAGAAGACACGTTACCATAGAGATCACCACGCAGGAGATCACACAGGTAAAGAGGACACGGTACCATAGAGATCACCACGCAAGAGATCGCACAGATACAGGCGACACGGTGCCATAGAGATCACCACGCAGGAGATCACACAGGTAAAGAGGACACGGTACCATAGAGATCACCACGCAAGAGATCACACAGATACAGGCGACACGGTACCATAGAGATCACCACGCAGGAGATCACACAGGTACAGGGGACACGGTACCATAGAGATCACCACGCAAGAGATCACACAGATACAGGCGACACGGTGCCATAGAGATCACCATGCTGGAGATCACACAGGTACAGGGGACACGGTACCATAGAGATCACCACGCAGGCGATCACACAGGTACAGGGGACGTAGTACCATAAATATCACACACCACCATTCAAACCATGTACCACCATAGAAATCACCACACAGGCGATAATACAGGTATAGGAGACATGGCACCATGTCTATACCACCATAGAGATCATCACACCTATATAGAAGTGATTGCTTAAGTTTAAGTTGAGCAGTGCATTCAACCATTTTTGCTGGTCTTGTAAGCTTGTGTCCTATGCAGGCAAGTATCCAGTGCCATGGACACTGGCTTCAACCAGGATAAAATAAAGGTCTGCGTTCTATAATTTCCAGAGCCACACTTAACAAGAGTTTTTTCTTTTGTTTTTTGTTTGGCCCAAAGGAAAATAAGTATTCATGCACATAAAATGTTCTCTTGTTCCCACCGTTTTCATCAAGGCCCTGTTTGGTGCTCAACACGCCTCAGTGTCTTTACAAAGCACACAGAGATTTGAATTATAGGGTTTCATGTTCCATTTTGGTTGCAATTTGGCTATTAACTTGGGAATGCCCTTTTAAAAAAATTATTTATATATTATACTATTTGACAGCTGAAACACCTGAAATTATTATTATTATTTTTTAACATACTGAATAAGATAGATTCAATAACAATACTGTGACAATGAGTCTAAATCTTGGATCTCAAACTTCAGTCCTGAATGGCTACACTGTGTGCACAGTATCTTTCTCTGTGATTTCCTTTCAGTTGGCAGTTTAGACCTTGGAAATAAGGCATGTCTTTAGCAAACCTGTCATATGCTTAGGCTAAGTGCTGAAGCTCAAAGCCAGCTGCCAGTCAGAACTTGAGCTTGATATCCTAGTTCTAAGGTTGATATCCTCAGTCTGTGCTACTGGCGGATGGAATCCTGTAATTCTACAGAAAGTTCTGGAAGGGTGCTGTGGTTTTCAAGCTGCTGTGGCAGTCCCACCTGTCAGTCAGGCCTGTGCCCTCCCCCCTCAGATGTTCCACCGCTGCCAGCGCTCGGTGACCAGCCTGCAGGCGCGGTGTGGCCACTGCACGCAGCAGGAGGACCGCCTGCTCAGGAACGTGGTGTCCTCCCTGGCCCAAAGCCTGCAGGACCTGTCCATCAGCTTCCGCCACACGCAGTCCGGCTACCTGAAACGTGAGAGGCCCCGCCGACCCACTGCCCGCTGCCCGCTGCAACTGCCCCACCCCGCTGACCAAACCCGCCCCACCCCGCCGACCCACTGCCCGCTGCAACCCCCCACCCCCCACTGCCCGCTGCCCCGCTGACCGCCCCTGCCCCCCCCCTGCAACCCCCCACCCCCCACCCCCCACCTGCCCGCTGCAACCCCCCACCCCCCACTGCCCTGCTGCCCCGCCCCACCAAACCCCCCACCCCGCTGACCTGCTGCCCCGCCCCACCAAACCCCCACCCTGCTGACCTGCTGCCCCGCCACACCAAACCCCCCACCCTGCTGACCTGCTGCCCCGCCACACCAAACCCCCCACCCCGCCGACCCGCCAACTCTGCCTCCTTTCCTCCCTCCGTTGTTGTCGCTTTATTTTGGTGTCTCTCTTGAAAGCTCTGTTCCTCTGCCCTACGGCAGGTATGAAGAATCGGGAGGAGAGATCCAAGCACTTTTTTGACACGTCTGGCCCTCTTATGGAGGAGGACGAAGACATAGCACTGTATGACCGGGTGAGTATAGCACTGTATGACCGGGTGAGTATAGCACTGTATGACAGGGTGAGTATAGCACTGTATGACAGGGTGAGTATAGAACTGTATGACAGGGTGAGTATAGCACTGTATGACAGGGTGAGTATAGCACTGTATGACCGGGTGAGTATAGCACTGTATGATCGCGTGAGCATAACCCTGTATGACAGGGTGAGCATAGAACTGTGTGACTGGGTGAACATAGCACTGTATGACAGGGTGAGTATAGCACTGTTTGACAGGGTGAGCATAGTACTGTAGGACCGGGTGAAAATAGCACTGTATGACCGGGTGAGCATAGCACTTTATGACAGGGTGAGTATAGCACTGTATGACCGGGTGAGCATAGCACTTTATGACAGGGTGAGTATAGCACTGTATGACCGGGTGAGCATAGCACTTTATGACAGGGTGAGCATAGCACTGTATGACCGGGTGAGCATAGCACTTTATGACAGGGTGAGTATAGCACTGTATGACCGGGTGAGCATAGCACTTTATGACAGGGTGAGTATAGCACTGTATGACCGGGTGAGTATAGCACTGTATGACAGGGTGAGTATAGCACTGTATGACCGGGTGAGCATAGCACTGTATGACAGGGTGAGCATAGCACTGTATGACCGGGTGAGTATAGCACTGTATGACAGGGTGAGCATAGCACTTTATGACAGGGTGAGTATAGCACTGTATGACAGGGTGAACATAGCACTGTATGACAGGGTGAGTATAGCACTGTATGACAGGGTGAGCATAGCACTGTATGACCGGGTGAGCATAGCACTTTATGACAGGGTGAGCATAGCACTGTAGGACCGGGTGAACATAGCACTGTATGACCGGGTGAGCATAGCACTTTATGACAGGGTGAGCATAGCACTGTATGACCGGGTGAGCATAGCACTGTATGACAGGGTGAGTATAGCACTGTATGACCGGGTGAGCATAGCACTGTAGGACCGGGTGAACATAGCACTGTATGACCGGGTGAGCATAGCACTGTATGACAGGGTGAGCATAGCACCGTATGACCGGGTGAGCATACGCCTCTGTGTGGTGCAGTATCCTAGAAGTATCAGCGGTGCAAAGAGTTCAGGGTATAAATATACTGAACCTATGGAGAACTGTAAAATGTCAAACTGTGTAATTTTGGTGGGCCATTTTCTAAATGAACAGAATCTCAGTCTTAAAACTTTACTTTTGACCAATTAAAGATTTCCAAAACAAACCGGAGGCATCCCAGCTAAGTGAATCTGTCCCTTGGGTGCTAGGGCATATTGTAAATCATCCTGTGGAGCTGCTGGACTCAGTTCACACTTAATCTGCAGTCTGGATTAAGTACCCGACTTGTTGGGTCACTGGGGTCCATCCATGAATTAGAATAATGCCTTAACAGGATGAGCCACCCAATAGCTAATGGAGATAGTATCTTAAATGGACCATACATCCACAGATATTTAATACAAAACTTTTTTTAGCACCACTGGAAGAGGAAATATGCGTTGAATTGTTAAGCAGGTCTAAAACTGTGGAACATTAAGTTGGTTTTCAAACGGAATGACCCTTCCTACCCTTTCCTCCGTCTTGCGCCCAAAGGGGTTCACAGATGACCAGCTGGTGTTGGTTGAACAGAACACGGTTATGGTGGAGGAGCGAGAGAGGGAGATCCGACAGATCGTTCAGTCCATCTCTGACCTCAACGAGATCTTCCGGGACCTGGCAGGAATGGTGGTGGAACAGGTAGGTGTGTCTCTGGTGCATGGGCGTGTGCCGAGATGTCCATCATAACAATATAGTTCAGAAAATACATTTGTGAAGTGGGAATTACGGAAAATAATAATAGCAGTGATGATTATGGTAACATTCATGATGATAATGGTGGATATAGGTGCATGGAGTAGTTACTACTAGGTTCCAACAAGGAATAAGCCTTCATTTGCACAAAATCAATTGTGGAAGCTGACAATTGACATTTGATCTATTGAATAACATAGAAAGAAACTGCAGGTGAACTGTAGGACTGATGGCAACTATTTATTACCCTAAAACCTTTAACGTACTGGACAGACTTGATCTTGCACACCAACGTTGCATATTTAACATTGAAGGCAAACAGGTTTGTCTTGAGTGGTAAACGTTCCATTAGCATTCCATTACAGTTTTTCTCAATTGTTTAAACACGTTTTCTGAAACTATAGCTCAATTTCTCAAAACTGTACACACAAAGCACAGCAACAGTTAACCTTTTGCCAAAACTACACAAATCTCTTGCAAAATGCATTCATGCATTCAAAACCATGTTCTCTCTTCTCAAAACTGACTTTTTCCATCAAAATGATTCACACAGGCCTCATATGAATAGGTCTTATTGAGCATTGATTTCACACTAGTGCGATAAATTTAAAAACACAACCATCAAAATACTGTATATATCTTTTGGCCTCATGAGGTCATGTTACATATTCAAGTGTATGAAATAGTGTAAAAATTGCTTATTTTTTCTCCTTTTTTGAAGTTTTAGTTTTCTTTTCAAGGGGTCCCAAAATAGGCTGCAATTTTACAGTAAATATAAAGACTGTTGCCATGATACAATACAGTAAATATATCATCGTATAAATAGTGCATTTGCTAGGTAAACCTAATTCTAATTCAGTACAGTACAGCAAAGTGTGTGTTATCACTGAGTGTTGTTGTTATTGTGTATGATACAATGCACATTTACTGTATTGTCCTGCCAATGAGGTCCAGTTGGGCTGCACTCACAACCCAGGTTCCATCATGAGTCATACTGAACATTGTTAGAAGTGTTTTTCCTTTTTCCTTATCAGTGAATTATGAGTTTTGCCAAAATAGATAACATTTGTGTCTTCTCAAAACGAGAACATGCTTAGACTGTGTCAGTCTGGATAATGGATGTAATGATCTGTTATCATATATGAAATCAATGAACAAATTCAAAAAGGTAACAAAGCAAATCTTTATTTGTTACTGTAAAATAAATCTTTGTTCAGCAGACTGCAAAAATAAAAATCATAGTTTGTAGGCCTGCTGTAAAAAACAAAAAACAAATACGTGATCAATCAAAGTTGACCGTATTTCATTTGAAATATTAGCTCGTCCACCTCATACACGTACACCTCCTCCTCCTCCTCTACCTCTACCTCTCTGTGCTGCGTGTTACCCCATTGTTTTCCAAAACAATAGAGGTCACCGGAGGTCTCTTTTATGCTCTGACAAATAATTGAAAAATTTAGCCAATTGAGTTTGAGCAGGTGTGGCATGAGTGAGACCAATTGGTACCTAGAGTTTGGCATTTGAAGGCCAGTGTTTTCCATGTGAACAAACAAGGCTTGAATATGAAAACTGTGCTAAATGATGAGATTTTGTGTGTAGAGTTGTGCAAAAATGTGATTTAGAATTGCTATTTGAGTGAAAACAAAGGAATTCTGCTTAGAGTTTCGCAGAAATAGTCTTTGTTGTTGACATATGAGCTTCAGGTTTTCACCAGCGTGTGCATAGTTCCAGTTTTAGTGTGTAAACATTTGAGAAAAACTAAAATATGCTACAGCGCTAGCTGCTTTACTGAATAGTATAGTTTGACATTAGGTGATGTAGACGTCACCATGGAACTAGAAGATTTCGCTTTTATTAGCATGCAGGTGAGGTGACCGATAGGCCAGCACAGCATTGCACAGACATGCCCCAGTAGCATCTTATCAGTTCAGCTCAAGATAAGTAAAATTAGCCTGTTCACTGTGCTGACCATGCAAGCATAACCAGGCAGGCTGCGCTTCTGGGTTAAAACGGAGCTGCCGTGCGATAGCGATCAGCTGGACTGGATCTGCACAGTGTCTGTGCACATTCGCCTATTTCAATCAGCTGGATGTGAAGCCCCTCCCCCTCCCCGTGTGAATCTGTCGGCCAATCCAGAGATTACGATGATCGGTGGATCTGCATGAACAGCCCGTTTAACCTGACTTGTGTTTAACTAAGCTCGGAGCTTGTGGTTCTGACCTGTCCTTTGCCTGCTCGCTGACAGGGCACGTACTGGACAGAATTGACTTCAATGTGGAGCAGGCCTGTGTGAAAACAGACGAGGGCCTAAAACAGTTGCAGAAGGTAAGGCCTGATCAGGGGCTGGGTTCCCCAAGTCATTTTCACTTTATTTATGAAATGCCTGGCCCACAGCTGTTTTTATCAACATATCAGTGATGTTTCTCATTTTAGACTGGAAACTTCTTGTGTTAGGTTGCAAAGTTGACTTTAAATGGTAAAATTCAGTGATTGACAAGTATTAATTGTATTCATGTACAGTTGTATTTCGTTTTTAACATTGGAAATTAAGCATTTGAATCTAGAAAAAAAAATTTGGTCTCAAACTTTAAAGTCTCTCAAGATTTAATCACTTGGGAGCACCGTGTGAACAGAAAGAAATAGTGGCTGGAGGCCAGTTCTCTAGAGCAGGGGTTCTCAAACTTTTTTTCACCAAGGACCCTTTTATGGGACAAAATCTTTCAAGGACCCCCTCACATACGTATTGAACAAATTATTTCATATTAGGCCTATTTCTCACACTCCTGTGTAGGCTATGTGCAAAGACAAACACAAATTAAAAGAAATGTATTTAAAAATGTATTCCAGCATTGAATTGCATGTACAGAATATAAATAACAGATAAATAACAATTAGTCCATCAACAGCATTTGAGAACATTTGATCATCTTTAGAACTAGCATTAAACAGTCACATAGTCATATGGCCAGTCATTCAGTAAAACTAAATAAATGACCAATTAAGCAACAACTACAGACTCAGGTGGTAGGCTACAATACACTCTGAACCTACAGGCAGTCTGTATTGTAGCATTACAATAAGTATTGCATTGTATTGCAAATTCAGAACGTTCCCCCATCCTCATATTCAATGAAACAAAATTCAAGGTAGCTGTGTTTGTATTCCCTTCCTTGGATGGTTTTTTAAATTTCAGATCATTTTCATCATTAGAGGAAATCTGTCCATTTTCAGTTAACTCAATGAGCGATACCACTGTGATTACCGTTGCTATGCAACGGTTTAGCTAAGTTTAGACGTTACTTCTTAGTGAACGGTGAAGTATACTAACAAAGCCTTGTTTAAAATAGGCATTAATACAATGCCCTTGTATTATGATTGTACTAATCAAAGTGCGTAGCAAAGACTCTAGTGATTGATTAGTAGAATCAGGTGTGTGTACACTGGCCCTTTCTGGACAAGACCGGGGACCCCAGCTCTAAAACATGAAAAGAACCTAATTAAGAAAAATTACAGCTTGTTAAAATTCTGGGATTGCAGTTGAGGTTGGAATGAAAACCAGCATACGCAGTAGTCCTCCAGGACCAAGTTTGAGAACCATTGCTTTAGAGAACAGGATTACTGAGAGCCCCTGTAAAGGGCTGGGGCAGCACTGAAAGAGGAAACCCCTGTGTCAGAGAGCCTAGGGAGCCTTACCTGTGACATCCCTAACCTGCAGCAGGTAGTTTAGTGAGCCTTACCTGTGACATCCTTACCTGTGACATCCCTAACCTGCAGCAGGTAGTTTAGTGAGCCTTACCTGTGACATCCTTACCTGTGACATCCCTACCTGTGACATCCCTAACCTGCAGCAGGTAGTTTAGTGAGCCTTACCTGTGACATCCCTATACCTGTGACATCCCTAACCTGCAGCAGGTAGTTTAGTGAGCCTTACCTGTGACATCCATATACCTGTGACATCCCTAACCTGCAGCAGGTAGTTTAGTGAGCCTTACCTGTGACATCCCTAACCTGCAGCGGGTAGTTTAGTGAGCCTTACCTGTGACATCCCTAACCTGCAGCAGGTAGTTTAGTGAGCCTTACCTGTGACATCCTTACCTGTGACATCCCTAACCTGCAGCAGGTAGTTTAGTGAGCCTTACCTGTGACATCCCTAACCTGCAGCAGGTAGTTTAGTGAGCCTTACCTGTGACATCCCTAACCTGCAGCAGGTAGTTTAGTGAGCCTTACCTGTGACATCCCTAACCTGTGACATCCTCAACCTGCAGCTTTTTCATGTGTTGGCTTTCTTTGGTGTCTTTTGCAGGCGGAACAGTACCAGAAGAAGAACCGCAAGATGCTGGTCATTTTAATCCTTTTTGTTACTGTTGTCGTCCTTATACTTATTCTGTTTGGGGTGAAGTTCAGGTAATCCAGCTCTGTGCTTCCCTGTATGTGTGCACACATTTTCATGTACCTGTGTGTGTGTGTGTGTGTGTGTGTGTGTACATGTGTATGAGGGCCCACTCTGTACTCCGAGTCAAAGCTGCCTTTGTTTGAATGTATGTGGAATCAAACCACCCAACCGAACTATCCGAAACAAGATGGCATCCCCGTCCTGCTGGCACCATTGGCTTTATGGGCCCTGGTTATGTGTGTACGGTGCATGATCCCAAAGAGGGAGGATGAGGAGAAGGAGGTGCTGTTCTGCCCCCCCCCATACTGTACGCACACGAGATACCTGCACACACCTGTCACTGCATCCCTGTCCCTGACCAGTCTTTCCCTTTTCTGTGAACTGCCTGCTATAACCCCGCCCCTAAATCCCCCCACGGAGGAGAGTGGGTCATGTGACTCGTTTACTGCCTGAGGACCAAGTTGTACATAGCATGACCCGTGTCCTTCCGCTCGGCATTCTGGGTGGCATCCCGCCCAACGTTCCCATTCCCTGGAGTTGTGTTGGTGAGAGGAGAGGTGGGAGGACTGGAGTGTGAGAGAGAAGAGCACTGCCATCTCCATCGTCGCAACGGCGGCCATCATCGCGACGGCGGCCTTGCACCGCTGAGTGAAGACTGACTTTAAGGCATCATAGAAGGCTGGTGTTTGGGCCCCCTGCACGTTTTCGGTTACTCTGGAATTGGGGTGTGTGGGGTCCTGTCTGCGGAGCTTGCCTTTGTAGACTGGGGTGAGGAAGAGAACAGAAAAACTTTTCTTGGGGTTGAGCCACCAAGCTCGAGAACTCTAACGGGCCTAAGTGGGCTTCTTCATCAGTAGAACTGAGATCGATGCGATTACCATGTTCTTTTGTTTTTTGCTCGTGTTGAAGTAACACTTTTCAGAAAGCACACATCATGACTACCCCTGAAATGGACACGCATGGATATGTAGGCATTCTCATTATCTTTGCCCTCCTGCCAGTTTGGGCCAACAGTATGCATACTCCACCCCTCCCCACACATTGCCCATTTCATCCAGTCTTTTACTTCTCCAGGGCCGGGCTGTCGTGCTGAAAGACTGAGCCGTTACGGTTTGTGTACCTGTCAATCTACTTTATTCTGTAAAAATATGAAATATTACACTATTTATTTGAAATTGAGCATCAAGCTGCAAGTGTACAAAAGACTTGGGAGGTGGTCGGGTGGGGGTAGTAAATCATTATGGAGTCAAAGAGTCATATGACCTTAGATACACAAGAAAAGTGTTTTAAGTGGTTGCTTCTTTGACCACACCACAGAGATGGAACCCAAATATGAAAACTTTTTGAAAGTTTTGGACCTGCAATTACTTGTACTCTAACCGAAGATTTATCATCTTCTACTACTGTATCTACTGTACGTGATGCGTCAATTTCCTGTTTGTTTGGAAGAGAAACTGAGAAACATTTCACTTTGAATTCAGTGTAAATGCCTTACATGTTTGTTGAAGAATTTCTTTTCTGTTGTCGATGGGATGGAATCATGGGTAAAAGTATTTTCCACATCCAGTGCACGGTGTCAGTTGTGTACAGTTGAAAATCCTTTGGTCTTGGTGTTGTAACATTCTGTGTGACCATACTGCTGACATCCTAACGGTACTGTATATTAGATGACGTTTTATGAGGATGTAAGCTGAGTTTTTTAAATAAATATGGAACAAGGTTTTTGCTGGTCTTCGTTCTTTGAGGGGAAAAAAAACAAAAACATTTCCTGGCACCTCAGTTACATTGGCTGGAAAAAAATCCATAAAGAGCATAAACCTCCTAAATGCACTTTTAAGGGAAATTAGTCACTCACAATCTGTAGTTACATCCATATTATTTATGATGTAAAATCTTAATGAAATCTTTATGTAAGGAAACACTTGAAAATCGCAAAGCAATCACATTTTCCATCTCATCAGAAGCAGAGGAAATGTATGTATATTTTTATTGTGTTTTTAGCACTAAATTGCACCTTACACTGAGGTGGTTTACAAACCAAAAGCACTATTTGCAGTGATTGATTACCTATCAATCTGTCCATGTTGAGTGTATTGGCGGTTGTAACTGCAGATTTGGAAATGAGAGCAAAGTGGAGTCATACTGATCTGTTCCTCCTGACCTACAGTATTTTTTACAGTCTCTGCCTACAGTGCGTGCTAATGACGTAGTATGGACTTCAGGTAATTCATGTCAATTACCAGAGACCATGCTAAGTAGAAGTGTCGGGGAGACTAGTGTTGGAAAGAAGAAACTAACTTTTAAACTATATTAAAGTAGAGGAAAGACTCGGCGATGCTCAGACATTTGCAGACGTAATTTTGGTTTTCCTGACTGTTCTTACAATGGCAAACCACGGTCTTTATGGAGTGCATTACAGTGTATTGCATTGGAACTGTGAAGCAACACATGTTTAGAGAAACGCTTTATGAGAGTCAATGTGGTAAATACGATAACTTTTTAACGATAACTATGGCGTATGCAACTACGGTGGCTCAAGAATTTTATTGTAGCCTTCTTGTAGCCTGCTGGGATCAGGGGCATTTTCGTAATTAACCCTGTCTGTTGTAGGTGGCTAGTTTCCACTTTCAATTTTAGGGCCTTGAAACTTTATATTTTACATATAGCCGACGCAGTCATCCAAAGCAACATTACTTGCAAAAAATGTGGCATAAGTCGATAGAGCTGGATGTTCACGGGAGCAATAAGGAGGTTGGGCACCTTGCTTAGAGTAGCAACAATGTCACACCCGGGATTCATACCTACAACCTGGGAGGATCAACCCCGGTAGCATAAGCACTGTGTTATAACACCTTGTTTAGGCCTACACAACTTTTGTTTCCTATTATATAAACATTTTAAACAGTCTATTTCATTGGTAATTGTAACAGATACTAAAGTTAATAGGCTACTGAGCCACAAAATGTCAAATTAGCATCGCCCAGAATGCGAACCTAAGTTGTACGTTATTTTCTAAGGGATACCTCTGCAACAACACTGAATCTGTAACCCACGAATAATACTGCATTAAAAAAACTTTTTAAATGTGAAGTTAGTCACTAGCGTTCCTGACATTTTCAGAATTGACACGTCCTTACAAACATGGCCGACCTATATTTCATTCGGAGCTACGCGCCTCGGAGCACTCGCGAGAGAAACGGGTCAGCTGGCAGGCCCAGGCGGGTCAAAGTCCGCTAATCTCTCGTCTTTGCGGCGTAAAGATGGCGAATGTGGTGCTTGAGTTTAAGGCATCTGCCGGAGACTCTGAGCCCCAAAACCGCCCGGTGCTTGTCGTCGGACAGCTAAGCAACCTCCAGCAACTCTCTTGGGCGCAAGTGAAGGGGAAACTGCAGCCAGTCGTCAGCAAAGAGGTAACGAGTCAATCTCTTATAAAACAAGAGAAAACAGTTTAGATACACGCTTCATCCGCAATCGCTGACATTAACCGATACTCGCGATCGGAAGTCCCTTCAATATTAGACGAAAAGCGTCTAATGCGCTTGTCATATTCTGCCAGCTAATACGTAAGCGGTGATTTCAATGCTATTGTATTGGCAGCAGATAACCCGCAGGGTGCATCCTGCACGTTATCTAAACAGCATTAGCCAACTAGCTGATCTTTGACGGTAAACTAGGCTGATTCTCGCTCCGTTTTACAAATGGAAACGGTTAACATCGTCGGATAATTTTGTCATTGGCGTCTCCAATAACAAGTGCACATGACTCTTCTATCCGGATTATCAATATTTAACTGTTATTTTGATGTAGCTTGCTAGCTCATCAGTAATATTAGCTAGCGTTGATAGCTAGCAACTGTTTTTGCGACCAAAATCTCTACTGTAATTAGTTGTTTTCGACCTGCTCTGAATGTTCAGCAATATATAAAACAAACCATTTTGTGTATGCGCATTAACCATGTAAACGCGATCGATCTTTGACTGGGTTAGTAAGAATGTTACGCAAATCTAATCTTGATATTTAACCTTGGACAGTGACACATTTTTCAAGTGGCAAGTCAAGTAAATCAGGTAAAGCTGATGGTGCATGGATAGCCTTACAGCACGATTCGCCTGTCATGGATGCGTTGAAAGAAACTACACCGCTGTGTATCTGTTTGGAAGGGTTGTGTTCAGTCATCAGAAGATGACTGCATGACTGTGGTGTAATATAGTAAGCTCTGATTTGGCAAGTTTTTAACTTTCTGTTTCTTTACAACAGGGAAAGACTGAAACCGAGCTTTGTCTTCGCTTTTTGCCGCGTTTCTTTTCGGGTTGCTCGGATCCGTTTTATTGCTAGACAACCCTGCCTTGATAAACCACCTCGCTGCAAAACATTAACGAGGAAAAATTTGCGGATGTAGACTTTTGCACCCGCAAATGAGTTAAGCGCAAAACTGCCGCTGATTCTGCACGATATAATGTCATTTATTAATTGAATTTTCTAAACTGTTTTTCAGTATTTTTTCATTTAGGTTGTGTAAATTATGACTTAGCTTTTAAGTAAGCATTTAAATTATTTAGCCATGGCTGTAGCATACCCCACTAACCCGGTTCTAGTACAACCTGGACTGTTGTAAAGTGGTATGCGTGCGGACGGTTAACTTTGCAGCGCTAATGAGTCTGTCTCTGTTTACGCTTTCAGACCTGGCAGTCCGCCCTGAGCGCCCTCAACCCGAACCCGACTGACAGCTGCCCCCTCTACCTGAGCCATGCCACCGTCGCGGCCCTGCCTTCCCGCGTCAGTCGCCACAACAGCCCCTCCTCCGCCCACTTCCTCACCCGCCTGCTCCGTACAAGCCTGCCTGGAGGAGCCAGCCGCTGCATCCTGGTGTGTGCGTGTGTGTGTCTGTGCATACGTGCGTGCGTACGTGCGTGTATGTGCGTGTGTGGCCCTGCGTACGTGCTGTGTGTGTGTGCGTGTGTATGTGTGTGTTTGTGTTCTGTAGATGGTGTGTGAGCAGGGTGGTCTCTCTGTTCTGTAGATGGTGTGTGAGCGGGGTGGTCTCTCTGTTCTGTAGATGGTGTGTGAGCAGGGTGGTCTCTCTGTTCTGTAGATGGTGTGTGAGCGGGGTGGTCTCTCTGTTCTGTAGATGGTGTGTGAGCGGGGTGGTCTCTCTGTTCTGTGGATGGTGTGTGAGCGGGGTGGTCTCTGTTCTGTAGATGGTGTGTGAGCGGGGAGGTCTCTGTTCTGTAGATGGTGTGTGAGCGGGGTGGTCTCTGTTCTGTAGATGGTGTGTGAGCGGGGTGGTCTGTTCTGTAGATGGTGTGTGAGCGGGGTGGTCTCTGTTCTGTAGATGGTGTGTGAGCGGGGTGGTCTCTGTTCTGTAGATGGTGTGTGAGCGGGGTGGTCTCTCTGTTCTGTAGATGGTGTGTGAGCGGGGTAGTTTCTGTTCTGTAGATGGTGTGTGAGCGGGGTAGTTTCTGTTCTGTAGATTACATTACATTTTACATTACATTTATTTCGCAGACGCTTTTATCCAAAGCGACGTACAAAAAGTGCATATCATGGTCGTAGGCAACTGCTGAACACAAGTTCAGAAAGGTATAATACTTATTTTGTACAGCTATTTCTAGCTAAGAACACAGTTCACACAGTGAACACTATTCTAACCTAACCTCTGCAAAGCCAACTAGGCAGAAGAGTAAGCTACAGTATTAGGACAAAGACAAATACAAGTGACATGAAAAAGGGGGGGGGTTTTTTTTTTTTTTTTTTTTTTTTTTTAAAAGAGTGAAATATACAGAATGGTGGTGGTTAATCTAGGTATAGTCTGAAGAGATGAGTCTTCAGGCCACGGCGGAAGATGGGTAGTGAGGGGGAGGTTCGGAGAGGGACGGGAAGTTCGTTCCACCACTGGGGAGCTAGGGTGGAGAAGCTCTGTGATCCCTTTGGGCGGGTGGGAGGGGTTACTAGGCGCCCTGCTTCCGCAGAGCGGAGTGGTCGAGCAGGCACGTAGAAGCGAATCATGTCCTGCAAGTAGATGGGGGCTGTCCTGTTGGCAGCAGTGTAGGCAAGGGTCAGGGTTTTGAATCGGATCCTGGCGGCGACAGGTAGCCAGTGGAGTGATCGCAGCAGAGGAGTGACGTGGGAGAATTTGGGAAGGTTGTAGATGAGTCGGGCAGCGGCATTCTGGATCATCTGAAGTGGCTGTATGGCACAAGCTGGCAGGCTTGCAAGGAGAGAGTTGCAGTAATCAAGGCGAGAGGTCACCGTAGCCTGGACGAGCAGCTGGGTGGAGTGCGTCGTCAGGTATGGTCAAATCCTTCTGATGTTGTACAGAAGGAATCTGCAGGACGTGATGTTGCCTTGATGTGCTCCTTGAGGTCCAGTTGGTCATCCAGGGGGTGGTCCCAAGCTCTTGGCAGAGTGAGAGGCAGTCACTGTGGTGCCATCAACCGTGATTGAGAGCTCACGGAGTAAGGAGGTCTTGCACGGGAAGAAGAGCAGCTCAGTTTTGTTGAGGTTGAGCTTCAGATGGTGGCTGGCCATCCAGGTGGAGATGTCAGCCAGGCAGGAGGAGATCTTATCATTGACCTGTGTGACCGAGGGGGGGAAAGAAAAGAAGAGTTGTGTAGATGGTGTGTGAGCAGGGTGGCCTCTGTTCTGTAGATGGTGTGTGAGCGGGGTGGTCTCTCTGTTCTGCAGATGGTGTGTGAGCAGGGTGGTCTCTCTGTTCTGTAGATGGTGTGTGAGCAGGGTGGTCTCTGTTCTGTAGATGGTGTGTGAGCGGGGTGGTCTCTGTTCTGTAGATGGTGTGTGAGCGGGGTGGTCTCTCTTCTGTAGATGGTGTGTGAGCGGGGTGGTCTCTGTTCTGTAGATGGTGTGTGAGCGGGGTGGTCTCTGTTCTGTAGATGGTGTGTGAGCGGGGTGGTCTCTGTTCTGTAGATGGTGTGTGAGCGGGGTGGTCTCTGTTCTGCAGATGGTGTGTGAGCGGGGTGGTCTCTCTGTTCTGTAGATGGTGTGTGAGCGGGGTGGTCTCTCTGTTCTGTAGATGGTGTGTGAGCGGGGTGGTCTCTGTTCTGCAGATGGTGTGTGAGCGGGGTGGTCTCTGTTCTGTAGATGGTGTGTGAGCGGGGTGGTCTCTCTGTTCTGTAGATGGTGTGTGAGCGGGGTGGTCTCTGTTCTGTAGATGGTGTGTGAGCGGGGTGGTCTCTGTTCTGTAGATGGTGTGTGAGCGGGGTGGTCTCTGTTCTGTAGATGGTGTGTGAGCGGGGTGGTCTCTCTGTTCTGTAGATGGTGTGTGAGTGGGGTGGTCTCTGTTCTGTAGATGGTGTGTGAGCGGCGTGGTCTCTCTGTTCTGTAGATGGTGTGTGAGCGGCGTGGTCTCTCTGTTCTGTAGATGGTGTGTGAGCGGGGTGGTCTCTCTGTTCTGTAGATGGTGTGTGAGCGGGGTGGTCTCTGTTCTGTAGATGGTGTGTGAGCGGGGTGGTCTCTCTGTTCTGTAGATGGTGTGTGAGCGGGGTGGTCTCTGTTCTGTAGATGGTGTGTGAGCGGGGTGGTCTCTCTGTTCTGTAGATGGTGTGTGAGCAGGGTGGTCTCTCTGTTCTGTAGATGGTGTGTGAGCGGGGTGGTCTCTGTTCTGTAGATGGTGTGTGAGCGGGGTGGTCTCTGTTCTGCAGATGGTGTGTGAGCGGTCCGAGGTGTTCGCCTCGGCCTGTGCCATCGCCCGGGCCTTCCCCCTGTTCTCCCGCCGGTCCGCGTCCTCCCGTCGGACAGACAAGAAAACGGTTGCCGTGGAGTTCATCACCGTGGGCCAGGACAACGGACCCCTGGATCTTACCACACTGGAGGTACAGTCACAGCCCCACAGCTGTGGACAGCCTTCTTTCCGTTCCTCTCTCTGATGCATGATGGGACTTTATCATTTACGGCCACCTGATTGGTTACACCCGTCTCTCTTAATGGTCAATTTAGGTTTAACTACACCTGTGGTTTCAGTTCCATTTCATTTCAGTCAGTTTAGGAAATAAGTTGAAGTTCAAGTTGAGACTTTAAAAATGCTCATGTTGTTCTATGAGGATTTTTCATTTCATAAATTCTTCGTTTTTTATTGAAGTTGTAAAACAAGCTTTTGCCACATTGCTGCCACCTACTGGGCTGGGGTGTGCTCCTATACCTATACTCTCTTTCCCCAGAATATAAATTCAATTCAATTCGATTTGAATTTGAATTCATCTCCTCAGCTGACTAAATGAAAATAGAATTGATTCCAGCTGTGACTATAGCATCAGCCAGGAACATTCAAATATTTTTGTTATCAGTTCTTTTTTGACACAGTATAGCTAATTGTGGGTCAAACAGTATTTGATTTTTACCAATCAAGAGTGCGAGGCCCGTATCCAATCAGTTTTCCCCGCTCCTGTCATGTGACTGTATTTGTGTTCTCCTGCAGTGCCTCTCCCATGCAGCAGATGGCGTGAGACTGGCAGCACGCATCGTGGACACCCCTTGCAATGAGATGAACACCGACCACTTCCTGGAGGTGCGTGGGGCCTTCAGCCAATCACAGGGGTGGGAAGTCTCCAGGGTGTTAAGTTTTTGTCCAGATTTAATTTTTAAAAGTTCGAGAACCTTCCATGGAAGCAAAGGTGATTACTTCGGTAGAAATATGTTCAGCGATGTTTTTCCTGATGAATTGGAGGCAGTTGACTTGTGTATGTTATAATCAGACGAAAGCGAAGGCCTTTTGCACTCTGATGGCTGATGTGGTGTCAGATGTTTAAAGTAAGAAAAATGAGTGTTAATCAGGAACAGTAGGTATTGTCTTGTGACTGATGATCTGTGTCTGTGTCTGCAGGAGATCAAGGCGGTGGGGAACGAGCTGGGCATCACTCCCACCATCATCCGGGGGGAGGACCTCAAGCAGAAGGGCTTTGGAGGTACTGCTGTCCATCTGAGCGGTCCTGCTACACTGTTAGCAGAGGGGGGCTTGGGGGTCGGGGGGGGGGGGGGGGGGCGGATTTGGTTGGAGGCTGGGGGCGTGATTTGGTTGAGGGCTGGTGGCATGGGGGCAGGGGGTTTTCAGGTGCTGCCAGAGGATCAGGTTCAGCAGGGAACATGTAATCTGACTGGAGCAGCTGCTTATTTGATTTTTTATTTAATGTTTATTTGATAGGGACAGATGCATTTAAACATAGATTATTGCAAAACAAAAATCGGGTGCCATGTGTCACAGCATTTATAGCATATGCTGATTCCCAAAACTTGTCTCTAGATGGGCCTTTTCAAACACACACACATACAACACAGAGATCATGCAAATAATAAAATACATAATTTGCTAATACTACAACATTGTTAAAATTGGGTATAGATACCTTAATAAAAGAAAAAAGCCTGCCGATACTTGATGACATGATTACAGGACAGAGTGCATTCCAAAAATTGTTGCTCAAATAAAGTGCTCAAAATTATTAAAGTTATAAACTGCACAGGTGTGTTTGAGCAGAGACTTTCCTGGATGCTGGTATGTGTGTGTTTGTTTGGTACTCGTGGCTGAATTGTGTGTGTGCTTGGTTCTCACGGCTGAATTGTGTGTGGTTTTGTGTGGTTCTCACAGCTGAATTGAGCAGAGATGTGTGGTTTTGTTTGGTTCTCACGGCTGAATTGTGTGTAGTTTTGTTTGGCTCTCATGACTGAATTGTGTGTGGTTTTGTGTGGTTCTCATGGCTGAATTGTGTGTGTGGTTTTGTGTGGTTCTCACGGCTGAATTGAGCAGAGATGCGTGGTTTTGTGTGGTTCTCACGGCTGAATTGTGTGTGTGGTTTTGTGTGATTCTCACGGCTGAATTGAGCAGAGATGTGTGGTTTTGTGTGGTTCTCACGGCTGAATTGTGTGTGTGGTTTTGTTAGGTTCCCATGACTGAATTGTGTGTGGTTTTGTTTGGTTCTCACAGCTGAATTGTGTGTAGTTTTGTTTGGTTCTCACAGCTGAATTGTGTGTGGTTTTGTGTGGTTCTCATGGCTGAATTGTGTGTGTGGTTTTGTGTGGTTCTCACGGCTGAATTGAGCAGAGATGCGTGGTTTTGTGTGGTTCTCACGGCTGAATTGTGTGTGTGGTTTTGTGTGATTCTCACGGCTGAATTGAGCAGAGATGTGTGGTTTTGTGTGGTTCTCACGGCTGAATTGTGTGTGTGGTTTTGTGTGGTTCTCACGGCTGAATTGTGTGTGTGGTGTTGTGTGGTTCTCACGGCTGAATTGTGTGTGTGGTTTTGTGTGGTTCTCACGGCTGAATTGTGTGCGTGGTTTTGTGTGGTTCTCACGGCTGAATTGTGTGTGTGGTATTGTGTGGTTCTCACGGCTGAATTGTGTGTGTGGTATTGTGTGGTTCTCACAGCTGAATTGTGTGTGTGGTTTTGTGTGGTTCTTATGGCTGTTTGTGTCCTCAGGGATCTACGGGGTGGGGAAGGCGGCGGAACATCCCCCGGCCCTTGCAGTACTGAGTCACACACCAGAGGGCGCCACTCAGGCCATCGCCTGGGTGGGCAAGGGGATTGTGTATGACACGGGCGGACTCAGCATCAAGGGAAAGGTGAGAGCGGTGACTGCCCCGCCCAGGAGGGGTGGGGTCAGTGGGGAACCCACCAATAGGAGATAAGCGTGTCTCAGCACCATTTTAATATTACGTAGTCTTAAATAACAGACGTAATTTTACAGACGCTCAGTTCCCTCACGGTCGAGCGGAAACCAGAAAGCGCATGACGTACCATGACAGTAGTCGAGCAAAATGGGGTGAGGGGTTCTGTGCAGGCCCTTCACACATCTTAATAGAACCTGCATTTCAGTGAAGTCAGTCCATGATTGCGCAAACCAGTTCAGCTGTCTTAGCCTCAGTCTCCTCCCAGTAACACGGAGGTTATCTCAGAGTTAGAGAGGATAATTTCAGTAGTGTTTTCAGGGTGTGTGATGTGGGTCAGGGTTAGGGCAGTGTTTTCAGGGTGTGGTACCTGTGGGTGATTAGATTAGGGTTAGGGCAGTGTTTTCAGGGTAT
Organism: Anguilla japonica; assembly: GCA_025169545.1. Classification (NCBI taxonomy): domain Eukaryota; kingdom Metazoa; phylum Chordata; class Actinopteri; order Anguilliformes; family Anguillidae; genus Anguilla; species Anguilla japonica. The sequence continues at coordinate 2,312,722 of CM045895.1, forward strand.
GGTATTTGTGTGTGATGTGGAATAGGGTTAGGGCAGTGTTTTCGGGGTGTGTGATGTGGGTCAGGGCTAGGGCAGTATTTCAGAGTGTGGTACGGGTGTGTGTGGGGGGGGTGTTGGGTTAGGTCAGTGTTTTCAGGGTGTGGTACATGTGGGTGATGTAGATTAGGGTTAGGGCAGTGTTTTCGGGGTGTGTGATGTGGGTCAGGGCTGGAGGGTTGGGTTAGGTCAGTGTTTTTAGGGTGTGGTATGTGTGTGTGTGTGGGAGGGGGTGTTGGGTTAGGTCAGTGTTTTTAGGTTGTGGTGTGTGTGTGTGTGTGTGTGGGGGGGGGGGGGTGTGGGTTAGGTCAGTGTTTTTAGGTTGTGGTGTGTGTGTGTGTGTGTGTGTGTGGGGGGGGGGTGTTGGGTTAGGTGAGTGTTTTTAGGTTGTGGTGTGTGTGTGTGTGTGTGGAGGGGGTGTTGGGTTAGGTCAGTGTTTTTAGGGTGTGGTATGTGTGTGTGTGTGGAGGGGGGGGGTGTTGGGTTAGGTGAGTGTTTTTAGGTTGTGGTGTGTGTGTGTGTGTGGAGGGGGTGTTGGGTTAGGTCAGTGTTTTTAGGGTGTGGTATGTGTGTGTGATGTAGTGGCTGTTTTTCTCCCCAGACCACCATGCCCGGGATGAAGAGGGACTGTGGTGGAGCGGCAGCCATTCTTGGAGCCTTCAAAGCGACTGTCAAACAGGTGTGGCCCATCCCAGTTCACTTCTAAATGGCGCTGTTCCCTGGTGCTCATCCCAGATGAGGAGGCTAGTGCAGGGATGTCCAGTCCTATTTGGAAACTGCCAATGTGGGTGCACCCTACGACACCTGGCCTTCAGTCAAGACCTTCCAAAGTAGTCGGGTGTCTTAGCGCTGGGCAAAAGCAAAAACCTGCACCCACACCAGCCCTTTTCGGATAAGATTGGGCTCCCCTGGTCTCCAGTGTTTCCAGATCCCACCAGATGGGACCGGCTGGATTCCCAGGCCGCCTGCATTCCGTCTGATTCCATGGGAACGGCATAGCTGTTCCGCGGGAGGGGTGTCTAGGGAGGCCTGGCTGGTGACCCCAGGTCATAACTGGGGGGGTCCATGGCTGTGTTTTCAGGGTTTCACTGTGGGGCTGTGTTTTCAGGGTTTCACTGTGGGGCTGTGTTTTCAGGGTTTCACTGTGGGGCTGTGTTTTCAGGGTTTCACTCTGGGGCTGTGTTCTCAGGGGCTTCACTCTGGGGCTGTGTTTTCAGGGGCTTCACTCTGTGACTGTGTTTTCAGGGCTCCACTCTGGGGCTGTGTTTTCAGGGCTCCACTCTGGGGCGGCTGTGTTTTCAGGGCTTCACTCTGGGGCTGTGTTTTCAGGGCTCCACTCTGGGGCTGTGTTTTCAGGGCTTCACTCTGGGGCTGTGTTTTCAGGGCTTCACTGTTAGGCTGTGTTTTCAGGGCTTCACTATTAGGCTGTGTTTTCAGGGCTTCACTGTTAGGCTGTGTTTTCAGGGCTTCACTGTTAGGCTGTGTTTTCAGGGTTTCACTCTGGGGCTGTGTTTTCAGGGCTTCACTCTGGGGCTGTGTTTTCAGGGCTTTCACTCTGGGGCTGTGTTTTCAGGGCTTCACTGTGGGGCTGTGTTTTCAGGGCTTCACTGTTAGGCTGTGTTTTCAGGGTTTCACTGTGGGGCTGTGTTTTCAGGGCTTCAAGGACACGCTCCATGCCGTCTTCTGTCTGGCAGAGAATGCAGTCGGACCCAAGGCCACCCGACCCGATGACATCCACACCCTCTACTCTGGAAAGTGAGAACCGCTGTTACCCACACTCTCAACACAGTGCATTTACATGCGTTTAGCACACTGCATGTACACAGCAAGCACATTTAAGCGTTTAGTACACTGCATGTACACAGCAAGCACATTTAAGCGTTTAGCACATGCCATGTACGCAGGGACTCTGTCCCTGTGCTCTAGGGTCTGACGCAGTTCAGACTCAGTCCCTGTGCTCTAGGGTCTGACGCAGTTCAGACTCAGTCCCTGTGCTCTAGGGTCTGACGCAGTTCAGACTCAGTCCCTGTGCTCTAGTGTCTGACGCAGTTCAGACTCAGTCCCTGTGCTCTAGGGTCTGACGCAGTTCAGACTCAGTCCCTGTGCTCTTGGGTCTGACGCAGTTCAGACTCAGTCCCTGTGCTCTTGGGTTTGACGCAGTTCAGACTCAGTCCCTGTGCTCTTGGGCCTGACGCAGTTCAGACTCAGTCCCTGTGCTCTAGGGTCTGACGCAGTTCAGACTCAGTCCCTGTGCTCTAGGGTCTGACGCAGTTCAGACTCAGTCCCTGTGCTCTAGGGTCTGACGCAGTTCAGACTCAGTCCCTGTGCTCTTGGGTCTGACGCAGTTCAGACTCAGTCCCTGTGCTCTTGGGTTTGACGCAGTTCAGACTCAGTCCCTGTGCTCTTGGGCCTGACGCAGTTCAGACTCAGTCCCTGTGCTCTAGGGTCTGACGCAGTTCAGACTCAGTCCCTGTGCTCTTGGGTCTGACGCAGTTCAGACTCAGTCCCTGTGCTCTAGGGTCGACGCAGTTCAGACTCAGTCCCTGTGCTCTTGGGTTTGACGCAGTTCAGACTCAGTCCCTGTGCTCTTGGGTCTGACGCAGTTCAGACTCAGTCCCTGTGCTCTTGGGCCTGACGCAGTTCAGACTCAGTCCCTGTGCTCTTGGGTCTGACGCAGTTCAGACTCAGTCCCTGTGCTCTTGGGCCTGACGCAGTTCAGACTCAGTCCCTGTGCTCTTGGGTCTGATGCAGTTCAGACTCAGTCCCTGTGCTCTGGGGTGCAATGGCAGTGCCATAACTGAGAATGGAAACTGCAGCTGATCAGGTGAAAAGCCCACTTCCCCAACCACTGGACCCGACTTTCACTTCACATGAAATACCGACTTTCATATTTCATGACATGGGCCAGGGAACCTGGCCCGGGGTTGTTTCTGGAACTGCAGCGGAAAACAGGAAGTGGGAAGTGGAAAGCCCTGGCGGTGCCGAAACCACTGGACCCGTGATCTTTAATCGGGGTGGAGCTGTGGCTCAGGTTCTGCGTGTGGTATCACCTGCTGTGCACGGGGCAATTTTAAGCTCGCTCTTCTGGATTGTAATTCACAGCCATTCTCTTTTTATCGTTACGGTTTATGAGAAATTCTGTTTCTCGCTGAGAATTACCTGCTTCGCTTGTAATTTATTGTGGTTTTATATCCATAAAGGACTTTTTTGTGGTCTTTGCCTTTTGACTTTGTATTTCATTGTTATACCTGTCCAGGGACCACAGATGGGGAAAAATAGCTTTTTGCTTACATCAGAATTCACATTTTGGAACACATTCAGAATTTCCCACGTCCCCTTACAAATGAAGGAGATTATGTTGAAGGTTAATGCACTTCAGGCTGCAGTCTGCTCATGAGCGAGGTACCACGGTTTAACCCTTTTCACACATGCAGCCTTACCCTGCAGTGTTCCAGAACTTCAGTGTTTAGGGCCCGTGTGTAAAAGTAAATTTGCCGGCTCAGGACCTTGTAATAACACATGGAAACGCTCCATTTCAGCGTTAGTGTGGAATTAAAACAACTTTAATGGATCAGTTATGTATATTGTAAATTGTCTTTGAGTTGGGGAAAAAAGTACTATATAAATAAAATCTATTATTATTATTATTATTATTATTATTATCATCAAGCATATGCATGCAGCTACACTGTGCCTTAATATTGCCAAAAAAATATCTAACTGGAGTACAGCAAATAAATGATACCACTCAAACTAGCTACACAGAACTCACGGTAACCATCACACATCTGTGATAACACAGGATGTGGCAGGATGTTATCTGTGATGATTCACTCTTTCCTCATTGGCAGGCTAACAGAGGCGTCACTAGGCGGGCGCAGGGGGTGCGGACCGCAGTGGGTGACATCATCAGAAGGGCGTGACACCGAAATGACTGCCAATAATTGTTTTTGTGCAGTGTTTTGTGCAGCAACGAGTTGAATCTCTCCGAAGCAGTTTGCTGCCGGTTGATTTAATTAGCGGTAATAATGTGACGAGAATCGCTTTGTCGAACAGCACAAACCGCGTTGTCCAACAGCTACCCCGCCCGGTCGGCGAACTTCAAACAGCACCCCCCCCCCCCACCCCAAGGTCGCCAACATCGGGTGACATCAACGGTCGACCGCACCGGGTGTCTCCAACCCTAGTGACGCCGCTGCAGGCTAACATCGGCTAGCTGCTCTGGCCAGTAAACTGAATTTTACGGTCGTGACTGGCTGGGACTGTATGAGCCTTGGTTCGGCCTGTGGCCTCCTTCCATCCCACCGTTAGCGCCGAGCGTCCGGCAGCCGCTTGCTCAGACGGCAGTTACCGGCACCGCCGTGTGTGACTCTGTTGGCCAGGGCTGTGGGACATGTTTAATTACGGTAATGAGAATTACCGCCACCATGGGGCATACTGTACAGGCGACCGTTCGTTTTTTTTTTCTTTAATTGTGCCTGATGCGGTAGGAAACAACCAAACACCATGTGAAACGCTTCTGGGGGGAATAAACAGATCACATGACCACAAAGAAGCTGTATGACCTTGCTGCCTCGCGGCTCTCTTGTCAACACCCAATAGATGTCAGTGATGATGGTTTTTTTCCCCAGAAGCATTTCACATGGCCTCTGATATTTGTTTGTTTGCTACCGTATCAGGTGTGATTTAAGAAAAATAGACGAAAGATTGCCTGCATTCCCCATGGCGGTGGTTATTCTTATTACGCTTTAATAAACCATGATTCCAGATATCCCACCACTGACCCAGTGAAATAGCCATCGGCTGTGCGACTAAGATAAGCGACCAGACTGTTGGCAAAATGAATGCTGCTTTGTTCATGTGTTCCACATGTGAAAGCAGCTTTGTTCGTGTGTTCCACATGTGAAAGCAGCTTCGTTCATGTGTTCCACATGTGAGTGCTGCTTTGTTTGTGTGTTCCACATGTGAGTGCTGCTTTGTTTGTGTGTTCCACATGTGAGTGCTGCTTTGTTCGTGTGTTCCACATGTGAGTGCTGCTTTGTTTGTGTGTTCCACATGTGAGTGCTGCTTTGTTTGTGTGTTCCACATGTGAGTGCTGCTTTGTTCGTGTGTTCCACATGTGAGTGCTGCTTTGTTCGTGTGTTCCACATGTGAGTGCTGCTTTGTTTGTGTGTTCCACATGTGAGTGCTGCTTTGTTTGTGTGTTCCACATGTGAGTGCTGCTTTGTTCGTGTGTTCCACATGTGAGTGCTGCTTTGTTTGTGTGTTCCACATGTGAGTGCTGCTTTGTTTGTGTGTTCCACATGTGAGTGCTGCTTTGTTCGTGTGTTCCACATGTGAAAGCAGCGTTGGTGTCATTATTTCAGCATGTTGTCATGCTAACTGTGAGCATAGCATGACTGCGTACCCACGAGTCCACTGGACTGAGTCCACAATTTTCTGCCTAACACACGAGGGTCCGTGAAATAAAATGTCTGTGCTGTGACAGCACTGCTGTCTTTATTAAGTGCTATCACTGCACAAACACACATTGTGATTTTTGGGAGTCTCTTTGTGTCTGGACTGTAGTGTCTGCAGGTTTTTGTGGTTTGCTTTCGATCGGCGGCTTATTTAGGCCCTGGATCGAGATGCGTGGACTTCAGTTAATCAGCTAAGTGCTGAAACGCCACAAAACCAGCAGACCCAGCAGCTCCAGCCGGATGTGAGTTTGAGATCCCGAGATTAGCGGGAGGGCGAGGCAGGCGGATGTGAGTTTGAGATCGCGGGGTTAGCGGGAGCGCGAGGCATGCGGATGTGAATTTGAGATCGCGGGGTTAGCGGGAGCACGAGGCAGGCGGATATGAGTTTGAGATCGCGGGGTTAGCGGGAGCACGAGGCAGGCGGATGTGAGTTTGAGATCGCGGGGTTAGCGGGAGGGCGAGGCAGGCGGATGTGAGTTTGAGATCGCGGGGTTAGCGGGAGCGCGAGGCAGGCGGATGTGAGATTTGAGATCGCAGGGGTTCAGCGGGTGAGTTTGAGATTTTGAGCGGGGTTAGCGGGAGCGCGAGGCAGGCGGATGTGCGATTGAGATCGCGGGGTTAGCGGGAGCGCGAGGCAGGCGGATGTGAGTTTGAGATCGCGGGGTTAGCTCTGTTCGGGGCACTGTGTGTTTGGACTGTGGAAGCTGAGGGCGTTGTTTTCCCCTGACGGGATGCAGGACCGTGGAGATCAACAACACGGACGCTGAGGGCAGGCTGGTGCTGTCGGACGGGGTGGTCTATGCCAGCAAGGACCTCTCTGCTGACATCATCCTGGACATGGCCACCCTGACCGGGGCCCAGGTATGTGAACGCATCCCACAAGGGCCACCTGGCAATTTCCACAGGGCCCCCCCACAGTAATCATGTTCCACAACCCCCCCCCCCCACAGTAATCGTGTTCCCAACCTCTCCCCCCCCCCCCCCCCCCCCCCCCCCCACGGTGATCATGTTCCACAGCCCCCCCCCCCCACAGTAATCGTGTTCCACAGCCCTCCCCCCTCCCACAGTAATCGTGTTCCCACAGCCCTCCCCCCCCCCCCACAGTGATCATGTTCCACAGCCCCCCCCCCCCCCCCCCCCCCCCCCCCCCCCCCCCCCCCCACAGTTATCGTTTTCCACAGTCCCTCCCCCCCCACAGTGATCGTGTTCGACACAGCCCCCCCCCCCCCCCCCCATGGGGCCCATGTTCCGTGAGCTGTAGACAGGGCGAGGCAAAAAACCTTTCTAGAGTACAGCTTATCAAAGATAATCATTACAGTGGTCCTGCGGCCTTTTGTGTGGCTGTGCTGCGGAATCTGACCACCAGTCACTAGTTAGACTTGCTGTTGCAGTGCGTGAAATTTGGAGAATGCAGAGGGCAAGCATTCTCCCCCTCTGCGTGCACATGACTGTCCACCATGAGGAAATGCTCCGCTGCCACGTGCTCACCCTGCGCTCACTGCGGCCACCCTGCCCTTCCCCTGTACTCACCCTCCCCCTGTGCTCCTCCTGTGCCCACCCTGTGCCCACCCTGCGCTCACCCTGCGCTCACTGCGCCCACCCTGCCCTTCCCCTGTACTCACCCTGCACTCACTGCGCTCCCCCTGTGCTCCCCCTGCGCTCCCCCTGTGCGCTCCCCTGCGCTCACTGTGCCCACCCTGCCCTTCCCCTGCACCTTCCCTGCGCTCACTGTGTGCTCACCCTGTGGTCTCCCTGCGCCCACCCTGTGCTCACTGCTCTCACCC
>CM045895.1:2325000-2455000 GCA_025169545.1 Anguilla japonica
GTCTTTAAATATTCTTTCACTTCCTCCTACAGTGGGGTAGTGAAATAACAATTACCAAGAAAAACCACCAGAGCCATGCAGCTTAGTTTTAAAGACCTGCTTTGCATCATGAACCCAAGCGTTCTGAAAGCATAACCATGAGAGCCACAGAAGATGAGTGCAAACCTGTTGGGCAGGGGAAAGTATGCTCATGCCACATGACAAAGGACCTCACTAATAAAGTCACTGACTAAGCATATAAGGCAGTGGTTACAAGTGCGCATCTTGGTTCATCTATGAATTAGGAACCAGTTTTTCCAGTTTCTTTAAACGTGTGTATTGAATGAACCCCATGACCTGCACGACCAATGATCACTTGGAATCATAACGAGGACCAACAGTTCATACGTGCGAAATATCAAAACGTTAACTGTTACCGACCGCTGCTAGTTTACATGGTCAGAACAGGAACACCGCCTCAGATCAAACCCTTAATCGCACTTCATAGTGAATCTCTTTCAGTGATCAAAGGAAGGGTTCCCCTTGGTTAATAAAATTGGGTTCTGCAGCCTGTTCAGTCTACTTCCTAGTTACAAATCTAAACTACTTTTCTTCTGGAAAAAGCCAGTCTGTCTAAGCTGGAATTTATTTGGACTGATCTTCACATTTCATCATACGAGAACTACACCTCTCATAATCCCAGTGTGTCTGAACCCTGTTTTGCAGACCCTTGGTTTACCCTGGGTAGAGGTATCTGATTAGCACTGCTTGTATTGGTGTTCCGAGGCTGCTTGGGGATAAATCCATAGTTATCTCTTGCCCTCTTGTTTGTATTGTATTGGAGGTTCAGGGTTCTTCTCTGTCACTGCCAAGTTCATCCTAAGCACAATCTTCACTGATGAGCTAGAAATAATTGACCCCCCCCCCAAAAAAAAATTAAAAAAAAAAGTCTGCAAATGTCTATGCTTAAAATAGAGTCAAGACACTAGCAATTGTACAATGTATATCGTTTACCATACCAGAGCAATACGTCAGTCTCTAACACAAATAAGCATTGTAAATACAGTCACATACACTGACACTGGTAATGACTGTAGTTTATAAATATACAAAAAGGACTTGGTCAAAAAGTAGTTTCAAATAGTTATTCATAAAAATTGTGACATAGTGAAATCATTTTGTATATGGATGCATATTTTCTTGTGACGCAAACTACATTTGATGTGTTTCCAAGCCATGTTTTCTATAATTGGGAATTACGGTAGCAAGCCATGCTGCAAAATAAACGGATTTGTGTGTAAAAAGAGGATATAATCCAGGATTTATCTTCGTGTTGTTAACATTACTAACGCACATGGTGATCTCCCTCGCTGGATACAAACCGGCAGCTCTGGCTACAACCGGAAGTGGCATGTAGTGATATTTTCGTTCTGAAACTGTCATCTTTTCAGCGCTGTAAGCGGAACTGTTTTTTTCCGCATGTTGAACTAACCGAAATCATCGGCGTGTATAAATACTGAGCTAAAGCTGAAATTTGGTCATATGACCGTGGACCCGTTCAACATGGCCCGACTGTTGCTCTTATTTTTATGCCTGTTATCCGGTACCTTCGCCGGACGCTACTTCAACGAGAATGAGCCATGCTACCGACCAGCGCTGAGGAAAACCCAGTTTGGAATAAAGTACGTCTGGCTGAATCATTCATTTTTTAAATCCTGTTTATAGATGCACCTTTTCTGTTTCGTTAGCCGAGCAAGTCATTTTGTGTGAACTTGTGATGTGTGGCTATTTTAGTTTTCCGCTTGCTGTGATTTTGGGGGCTGCCTTGTGAGCTAACTTAGCTAATAGAGCTAAGCTTTTTTTTTTTTTTTTTTCCATTTTTCTTTTTAGCTCGCCCGTTGGATAATGTCAGCTGAGCGTTCTTAGACCTTATGTCGATTCAGAAAGGATAACATTTCCAGAGGCTAAACTGAAATCAGTTTAAGTGGCAACACTGAATCCAACTTAGACACCATTTATCTATACAACTAGAATGGTGACTTGTTAGCAGCTTCGCCAAGTAGCCTACTGTCGCTGACTATAACACGTTTTCGAACCTGGGTTATTTGAAATAGAGATAAATTGTGTCGTGTAAAGTTAATTGTAATAGATGCCCATATAAACAGCTGCTCTAATATAAACAGTGCAGTAGACTATAACGCACATGTAATATTAGCCTGGTGTTATTTACTCGTTGTGAAACATTGGCGTGATTAAGTAAACATATCAAGTAAACTGTAGTACCAGTAGGAAAGCACCTGATTTCTCTGAAACAGAAACTGAACTTAGATAGAAAAAACATTAGATCTAACGTTACAGTTAATTTCTGTGGATGTCCCTGTCGGTGTGTTTCAAAGCATCAACAATATTAACCAGATTTTACACAGAAGAAAAACGTCTTTAATATGCGGAACTCCTCGGTATGTTATTGCTAGTCTGTAGGAAACCTGTAGGCTAGTTATTTAAATCTGAAATAGTTTTTGTGCTTTAATTTTGTTTATCCTGTTCTTATAAGATGTATTTACATGTTTTTAATTAAAATGCTATAGTCATATGGACAAACTATGTAAGACTAGCCTACTTATTTATTTCTCACGTATATTTTATTTACATGAAATTTTATGAGGCGTCTCATTACTAACAACAAGCTATTATAGTATCGCAAATAATAATAGTAATAATTATATCATGTTTTATAGATGTATTAAGAGTAGCTACATAAAGACTTTGTGTGGGGTTCGTTTGCGGTTGTTAGGCTGCCTTGTCATAATCACGAGTTTCAAGTAGAACACCATTTCTATCACCTTTTGGCATGCTCAACAAGGAAATCGGAGAGGGAAGTCCTGTGAATTTTTATTTTTTTCAAACACATTAAAGTGATTGTATTGCACATGTGGGACTGGCTTGTTTATTCTGCATATGGATGTACACTGCAAGAATTAGTTTTGACATCCAGGTGTCGTTCAGTCCTTTGCAGGCTTCCCATGCCCGGGCCATTCGACGTTTCAAATCGTTTCATGAATCAGTGACCAGGTTGCCAAGGTAGCAAAACTGCGACCATCAGAATTCTTGTGTTGCGGATTTGGATGTTTTCCGCTGCATGCTTTTTAGGCTTTGTGGGTTCAGGTGTAGGCCCCTGCATTCTGATGCCTGTTTTTTTTTTACGGGGGCGGCATCTGTGGGCTCGTGCATGCAAAGGTTCGTTCCTCTGGCTGGAATGCCTGGAGTGATGCTTGCGTTTCGTATGATGCCTTTTTGGTTGCATCTTTAAGGGACACAGCGAGAAAATAAGTTCCGCATTTCTCAGACTAAATCTGTTTGGTAGTTTTCGAGTGCTGATGAGCTTTCTGCGTTTGAGGAAGTGATGTTAAAAATATCATTTCGGCTTTTCAGGCTGGGGGGAATAACCACGTTATTTTTAAGATCACATTTCAGCGTCGACCTGGCCCTTGGGTTTAGTAAAAGAAAAAACAAAAGTATGTAAGACCCAGGGAAGCAATCATTACCAGAGATTCCCTTACTAACCAGGAAATGCTGATTTTGAGGCCCTAAATGTACCAACCAGAGGCAGAGCACTTGGGTTTCTCACACCCACATCAAAAGCTTTTGCACTTGCTCACAGCTGGTATAGGCCTAAGGAGAGTGTTTAGCAAGAAAGCCAAATGCTAGCGATCTCTGAGACGTTTAGGGTCTGAACCCGCATTTCCTTAGTGTTCAGGGTAAATCAGTAAACCAAGTGACATCACTGAAGAAAGGGAGGGGAACCGACTAAGGTTCTTTAGTGCCTGTTGTACAAGGCCTGTTGTTGAGGGCCGGACGTTGGGTGGCCACAGATCAGTCTGTTACGTTGGAAATCCCAGGCTGTTACTGAACGTTGGAAATCCCAGGCTGTTACTGAACGTTGGAAAGACCAGGCTGTTAATGGTGGTTCCATATGTCGGTTTGCCAATGGCTGCTTTGTGTGTGTTTACGGTGTTCAGGACAGGGCCCCGCCCCCACGAGTACCTGAACGTCGGCGACCTGCCCAAGGCGTGGGACTGGAGGAACATCAACGGGACCAACTATGTCAGCACCACGCGGAACCAGCACATTCCCCAGTACTGCGGGTCCTGCTGGGCCCACGGCAGCACCAGCGCTTTGGCCGGTACCCAACCTCCTTATCCATCCCCTACCCTCACGGTGCCAAAACGCCGGCCCGTGGATCGGCGCCGGTCCCCAGCAGTTAGTCAGTCACAATGAAACGCACCGTGTTGCTGACCTTACGACGTGAGGTCGTCCCTGAGACTTTGACATTCTGAATTCCGGTCCACAGGCTGAAAAATCTGGGGAAGCACTGCCTTACTCCCCCCCCCCATACCCCCCCCCCCCCCCCACCATTCACTCTTCAACCCCCACCTCCACCCCCTGCCCCCGGCCCCCCACCCTTCATGTCAGCATGTTTCGGAAAACACCACATGATCAGGCTGCTTGTTCATTTCCTCCATTTTGCCGCACCACCTGACGAGGTGCCATAAAGCAGAATTTAACAACCTGTTACGGGCCATTATAAAATCTACAGCGTCTGCAGCTTCTATCATTTTGTGACAATTATGACTTTGACTTTATTCTTATGAAACGTTATTGAAATTGCTGCAAACGTTAAATTTAGCTTATGCTTCATTCCCTTCCATGTGAGTGAAGGTCACATTACATTTATTTGGCAGTCGCTTTTATCCAAAGTAATGTACAATAAGTGCATGCCGAAGGTCATTGGAACAACTACAAAACACAGGTCCGATAAGGTACAATACTCATTTTGTAACAGTTATTCATAGCCATTTCTCTTATTGCCTGTACGTATACACTCACCGGCCACTTTATTAGATACACCTTGCTAGTACCGGGTTGTCTTCTGCTGCTGTAGCCCATCCACTTCAAGGTTTGACGTGTTGTGCGTTCAGAGATGCTCTTCTGCATACCTTGGTTGTAACAAGTGGTTATTTGAGTTACTGTTGCCTTTCTATCAGCTCAAACCAGTCTGGCCATTCTCCTCTGACCTCTGCCATCAACAAGGCATTTTCGCCCAGAGAACTGCCGCTCACTGGATATTTTCTCTTTTCGGACCATTCTCTGTAAACCCTAGAGATGGTTGTGCGTGAAAATCCCAGTAGATCAGCAATTTCTGAAATACTCAAACCAGCCCGTCTGGCAACCATGCCACGTTCAAAGTCACTTAAATCACCTTTCTTCCCCGTTCTGATGCATGGTTTGAACTTCAGCAGATCATCTTGACCATGTCTACATGCCTAAATGCATTGAGTTGCTGCCACGTGATTGGCTGTTTAGATATTTCCATTAACGAGCAGTTGAACAGGTGTACCTAATAAAGTGGCCGGTGAATGTGTATGTCTGGTATTTATCTTCTGTCAGTTAGGTACTCAGTTTGTGATCCCTGTCTGGGATTTTAAGTGTTAGCCACTCTGGGCCTCCAATACACCAGGAGGATTATTCTCCCAATACTAGAGTAGTCCCTGTTGGATCTGAACTGCAGTGGTGTAAATTAGCTCCTAAAAGTAGTTAAGAATTTTCCTTTCTTACTCGTGTAACTGTAAACCCTCTATCCAAGAGCAATTACCCAAGGATGGAAGGCTTCCTCAGATAGGTTGCTGAACTATGTCCAGTCATCTTTTAATTACATTTTTTTTTTTTTGGGGGGGGGGGGGGGGGGGGGGTTCTGCAGAACTCTTTCACCCCCGTTTCCCCTCATACCACACCCCCACCCTGTTAGCGTCATTCAGTGCAGTTAAAGGGAGCCTGTTGCCTACAGATCGGATCAACATCAAGCGGAAAGCGGCCTGGCCGTCGGCGTACCTGTCGGTCCAGAACGTGATCGACTGCGGCCAGGCGGGGTCCTGTCACGGCGGGGACCACTCGGGGGTGTGGGAGTACGCCAACTCCCACGGCATCCCCGACGAAACCTGCAACAACTACCAGGCTATAGACCAGGGTGAGGGCTTAGAGCAGCACGACACACTGCGTCCAGAATAGCACCCTCACACTGACTCCATACCACACCCTCACACACCGGCTCCATACCACACCCTCACACACTCACTCCATACCACACCCTCACACTGACTCCATACCACACCTTCTCACACTGACTCCATACCACACCCTCTCACACTGACTCCATACCACACCCTCACACACAGACTCCATACCACACCCTCTCACACTGACTCCATACCACACCCTCACACACCGGCTCCATACCACACCCTCACACACCAGCTCCATACCACACCCTCACACACTGACTCCATACCACACCCTCACACAACGGCTCCATACCACACCCTCTCACACTGACTCCATACCACACCCTCTCACACTGACTCCATACCACACCCTCACACACCAGCTCCATACCACACCCTCACACACAGACTCCATACCACACCCTCTCACACTGACTCCATACCACACCCTCACACACCGGCTCCATACCACACCCTCACACACCAGCTCCATACCACACCCTCACACACAGACTCCATACCACACCCTCACACACTGACTCCATACCACACCCTCACACAACGGCTCCATACCACACCCTCTCACACTGACTCCATACCACACCCTCTCACACTGACTCCATACCACACCCTCACACACCAGCTCCATACCACACCCTCTCACACTGACTCCATACCACACCCTCACACACCGACTCCATACCACACCCTCACACACCGGCTCCATACCACACCCTCACACACCGACTCCATACCACACCCTCACATACCGGCTCCATACCACACCCTCACACACTGACTCCATACCACACCCTCACACATCGGCTCCATACCACACCCTCACACACTGACTCCATACTACACCCTCTCACACTGACTCCATACCACACCCTCTCACACAGACTCCATACCACACCCTCTCACACTGACTCCATACCACACCCTCACACACTCACTCCATACCACACCCTCACATACCGGCTCCATACCACACCCTCACACACTGGCTCCATACCACACCCTCTCACACTGACTCCATACCACACCCTCACACACCGGACCTCACACCACAGGACCCCACGTTCCACCACACAAACAGGCCACAGGACCACACATTCTACCACACAAACAGGCCACGGGACTCCACATTCTACCACACAAACAGGCTACAAGGACCCCAAATTCTACCACACGAAACACTCATTTGCATAATGAGATCTTTGTCCCAAAATTGTGGGTTCTTTTCACATATATAGATTATAGAAAAAAAGGAAAATTTTATTGACTTGATTTAATCGAAAGCTCTTAATGTGTAACCTGTGGTTCGTGTTTCAGCGTGTAAGCCTTTCAACCAGTGTGGGACCTGCACCACGTTTGGAGTGTGCAACATTGTGAAGAACTACACCCTGTGGAAGGTGGGCGATTTCGGGCCAGTCAGTGGGCGGGAGAAGATGATGGCCGAAATCTATGCAAGAGGCCCCATCAGGTACCGTTTGTATTTAAATTTAAATGTACACGCGCGCTCATCCGGAGTGACTTTCATAAACACTAACTTTCGGGCTTAGGTGAACAGTGCTGATGCAAAGTCGTCAGCGTTACAACCAGTAGTAGTCCTCAACACAATCTTACAACTTGAAGTTATATAGTAGGTGTAACAGGGGAAACTGAAACTCTGACACTATCAGGATGCAAACTGGGTGGGGAGTATAGTTTTAAATTTAGTGTAGATTGGGCTGGCGAACCCATGCAAGCTCTCGCTCTTCTCTGCACCTGTTTTCAGTGGACCTGTTTTATGGAGCAGCTGATCCAGTGGATGAGACTGTAGATGGTAACTGGTCCAAGTGCATGTGCGCTGGCTTCGTCAGCTCAACGGTGTGTTTCATTTTACCTCTGCCATAGGGAAGGGCTTGTCACGGAGCAGGGAGGAAAACCAGCAGTGGACTTCAGCACTGGCGGTTTGGTGGTTATCAGTGACACACAGACCAGTTCAGTGGTGTCATTCCTGTGGTGTCCCTGTACCTTCAAGTTAACGCTCATTAGATTTGGGTCAAATAATTACTTAAAACACTTTAACCCTTTAGATAATATCTCGTTCCACCAATGTTCATAACAAAATCATTATTTCACATACGTTCAGATGTACAAGTTCATAAATATTTTTTGTTTAAAATTATCAGGAATCTGCAGAAGTGTTTTTCCAAATTTGACCAGAATGTAAAGTATTTCCAGATAGGGATGTGAAAGATACTGGTGTGGTCACTTCACACCAGTGCTGGTGACCTGGAGCAGGACGGGTCAGGCTCATGTTTCAGTGTGAAAGGCAGAGTGAAAGGCAGGAGAGGGCCCCGAGAGGGGGCGAGCGAGAACGCTACGCAAGGGCGTCTGCTGAAACGCCAGAGTGCAGTAAACTCACATTTTACACGTTCTACCGCATAGACTCACCATATTACTGTTCGTTGGGGTTCTTGTATGGCCAAACCAATGAGAAATGTGTCATTGTTGGGGTCCTATATGGCCTGAACCAATGGGAAATGTGTCATTGTTGGGGTCCTTATATGGCTTACCCAATGAGAAATGCATCATTGTTGGGGTTCTAATATGGCCGAACCAATGGGATATGTCATTGTTGGGGTCCTTATATGGCCGAACCAATGGGAAATGTCATTGTTGGGGTGCTTATATGGCTCAACCAATGAGAAATGCATCATTGTTGGGCTTATAATATCCAAACCAATGGGAAATGTGTCATTGTTGGGGTCCTTATATGGCCTAACCAATGGGAAATGTGTCATTGTTGGGGTCCTAATATGGCCTAACCAATGAGAAATGTGTCATTGTTGGGGTCCTAATATGGCCTAACCAATGGGAATGTGTGGCTGTGTCTGTGCAGCTGTGGGATCATGGCCACAAATAATCTGGACGCGTACGCGGGTGGTCTGTACTCGGAGTACATGGCCGAGCCCTACATCAACCACATCGTGTCAGTGGCCGGCTGGGGTCTGGACGAGAACGGCGTGGAGTACTGGATCGTCCGCAACTCCTGGGGAGAGCCCTGGGTGAGCCTGCCATTACACACCATCCCCTCTGATACTACACCACAGCCTGGCATTATACACCATCCCCTCTGACACTACACCACAGGCTGAGCCTGCCATTACACACCATCCCCTCTGATACTACACCACAGCCGGACATTACACACCATCCCCTCTGATACTACACCACAGCCTGCCATTATACACCATTCCCTCTGATACTACACCAAAACCTGGCATTATACACCATCCCCGCTGATACTACACCACAGCCTGCCATTATACACCATCCCCTCTGATACTACAACACAGCCTGCCATTATACACCATCCCCTCTGATACTACACCACAGCCTGCCATTATACACCATCCCCGCTGATACACACCACAGCCTGCCATTATACACCATCCCCTCTGATACTACACCACAGCCTGCCATTACACACCATCCCCTCTGATACTACACCACAGCCTGCCATTATACACCATCCCCTCTGATACTACACCACAGCCTGGCAATACACACCATCCCCTCTGATACTACACCACAGCCTGGCATTACACACCATCCCTTCTGATACTACACCACAGCCTGCCATTATACACCATCCCCTCTGATACTACACCACAGCCTGCCATTATACACCATCCCCTCTGATACTACACCACAGCCTGCCATTATGCACCATCCCCTCTGATACTACACCACAGCCTGCCATTATACACCATCCCCTCTGATACTACACCACAGCCTGGCATTACACACCATCCCCTCTGATACTACACCACAGCCGGACATTACACACCATCCCCTCTGATACTACACCACAGCCTGCCATTATACACCATTCCCTCTGATACTACACCAAAACCTGGCATTATACACCATCCCCTCTGATACTACAACACAGCCTGCCATTATACACCATCCCCTCTGATACTACACCACAGCCTGCCATTATACACCATCCCCGCTGATACACCACAGCCTGCCATTATACACCATCCCCTCTGATACTACACCACAGCCTGCCATTACACACCATCCCCTCTGATACTACACCACAGCCTGCCATTATACACCATCCCCTCTGATACTACACACCATCCCCTCTGATACTACACCACAGCCTGGCATTATACACCATCCCCTGGGGGGGGGGGGCAACTGTGTCGCTCTCTCCTATTGGGTCAGCGAGGCTGGGGGGTGACTGTGTCCCTCTCTCCTATAGGGTGAGAAGGGCTGGCTCCGGATCGTCACCAGCGCCTACAAGGGTGGCAGCGGGAGCCATTACAACCTGGCCGTCGAGGAGGACTGCATGTACGGGGACCCCATCCTGCCCCAGAACTACCTGTAGCCCCAGGACGGGAGCGACTCTTCCGCCTCACTTCCTGCCCCCTGCGCTCCGCTTCCTCCTTCTCCCCGACGCACACGGGGCTGGCCACACGCGTACGAGGCTTCATCACATCTGATCTTAATCACATCCACCCTTTTTAACTGGTTTAACAGCCTGACTGATTCATTATGCAGGAAAGGGAATGTTTCACTTTTTAAACTTTGCACACTGAAGGGCTCTCATGCCAGCTGTGTACTGTAATCATGTTTTATCAATCATGAATGTTTTAAGCTCTGATCATTTTTAAGACTGAAAGGGAAAGGGTTTTTTTTTTTTGTTTTTAAAAAAAGCCACATTTAGGAACAACACTAGCCTATGAAATCTCAAGTCGGCCAAAGAACCCAAAACTAATAATAGCAGCAGCAGTATCACATGCTCTGAAACAAGGATATCAGCCATGTAGTGCCAGTTTCAACAGCAAATATGAGCTGCAAAAGAAACAGATCATCACCATCACCTAAATGTGCTTTAAAACATTCTTTTGCCGGTTTTTAATGTGTAAAAGCCTGGTTTTCCAACTCATGACCTCTTCCCTTAGCCTGTCAGGTCTTTCCCTGCTGTACCTGGGACAGACACTAGACAGGGGCTGAAGACTGGAGATATGTAGAATTAAGATGGTCCAAAAACGCTCTGCGAGCTGAGGATCTCTGGATGTGCCTTTTCTTCAGTCAGAAATCCGTGGTGATTTCCTTTACTGTGTGTCAACAATTTATTTTCAAAATAAATCAATTTGAAACATGCAGTGTGTGTAACTAAGACAGTAGTTCCACATTGAAAATGAAGCAAGGACGCGGTAGATCTGTGTGTTAGAACAGGTATGTATTTATGCACTGAACGAAGTTGATGCACAGCCTGTTACAACACAATATTTATGTTTTTTAAAAAAAGGAAGGAAGGAAAAAAAAAAGATTGATGTTCTCGACCAGCTGTTAGGCTTTTCTTCCGTCTGTACTGTCTGCAGCGTCAGTCATAAGAGCAGCGCCAGGGTAACCATGGTAATATCTCTGCTCGTACAGGATGTTCATAAGAAGGCCGAGGCCCTGACGCCTCATCCAAAATGCGTTTGGGCCTCATTCCCACAAGCTCAGTGTGGGAGCCTTATTTCAGCATGGCTGGTCTGTGTAATGCAGTCTTATGTACAGGGTCTTACATCCAGCCTGCCTCTCACCCCCTGGTCCTCCAGCCCCCACAGCAGTTGTGGGGGGCTGCCGGTGGGGGCTTGTGAGAGGTGGGGAGAGGGGGCTCGTCCCCCGCCAGCCCCACAGACGAGCTCCGCCCTCCCAGGTCTCAGTTCATCATGATGAAGTTGGATTTACAGTGAGCTGAAAGGCAGAAGGGGAGACGAGCGCCGTGAGGCTAGCAGACCGCTTGTGTCAGGACAAACTCTACCGCAGCTCACTCATGATAGAGGAAGAGACGGAGTCAGAACTCTGCACTGCTAGTAGACACACGCTATGCAACTCCAAGAGGGATCAATAGGGCCATTCACTAGCCTGTTCACAATATGGTGCAGCATGGTGGTCTAATACTGTGTGCTAGCCGATTAGCAGCACAAAGGTCTAATGTTGTTGCTAATCGACTGGCACACAGTAAGATCTAATACTGTGTGCTAGCCAGTTAGCAGCACAGAGGTCTAATACTGTGTGCTAGCCATTTAGCAGCACAGAGGTCTAATACTGTGTGCTAGCCAGTTAGCAGCACAGAGGTCTAATACTGTGTGCTAGCCATTTAGCAGCACAGAGGTCTAATACTGTGTGCTAGCCAGTTAGCAGCACAGAGGTCTAATACTGTGTGCTAGCCGGTTAACAGCACAGTGGTCTAATGTGGCGTGCTAGCCCATCAGCAACACGATATGAGCTAGCCCGATAGTAGCAGTTTTATACTGCGTGCTAGCCAGACAGCAGCGGCCTGTACTGCATGCTAGCCCAATAGCAGCAGTCTATACTGCATGCTAGCCCAATAGCAGCGTTCTATACTGCATGCTAGCCCGATAGCAGCGGTCTATACTGCATGCTAGCCCGATATCAGCGGTCTATACCGTGTGCTAGCCCGATAGCAGTGGTCTATACTGTGTGCTAGCCCGATAGCAGCGGTCTATACTGCATGCTAGCCCGATAGCAGCGGTCTATACTGCATGCTAGCCCGATAGCAGCGGTCTATACTGCATTCTAGCCTGATAGCAGCGGTCTATACTGCATGCTAGCCCGATAGCAGCGGTCTATATTGCATGCTAGCCCGATATCAGCGGTCTATACCACGTGCTAGCCCGATAGCAGCGGTCTATACCACGTGCTAGCCCGATAGCAGCGGTCTATACCACGTGCTAGCCCGACAGCAGTGCGGCTCCCCTGAGGAGACTCACCAATGAACTCTGCCACGGGGTCGTGCTCTCCCTCTGCGCGGATGGTGCCCGCGATGCTGTCGTTCTCCAGGATGGGCAGGAAGAGCTGCACGAAGTCCGAGGTGTAAGGAGGTGCAATCACGTCCAGGACCTAAAATCACCCACAGCATCTCAGACAGGATTCCGGAACTTTCCTACACCTCAAAGACCCACTAACACCACCACCAACTACACAAATGCTTTGATGACAGACACACTACAATAGGCCATATCATGATAATCATCAAAGCAATATAAATAATGTGTATTCCTCAATATCCATGAAAAATTCTGCACCAGGAATTTATTTTACCATTAACAAATTTAAAGAGATAGTTTGCATCCGTTAGGCCCAGGTCTGCTCAGCTAGTCGCCACAAATTATGTCATAAATTGGGGTACACTGGGCTCAAAACCTCCAGCCTCGAGAATGCGCAGCTCACTGTTAGCTGTTAGCTTTCTTAGCCAAATAATATTGATATTAAGGTGGCTGAGAATCACCTCCTGACAGCTATTTAACAAGTCACTTTTAATAAAACAAACTTAAACACTGAAATTTCAGACAAAAACAAACATGACAGTGTGCTTTCAGTTTGGTTATGAAAGGCGCGGTGTCTTTTAGAACACTTCTGGCGACTGCCTAACCTCGGTGACGAAGTATCGTATGAGCGAAATGTCCGTGTTGAGCTTCTCCAGGCACTTGCGCATGTAGCTGACCACCGGCAGCACGTAGCCTCGGCTCAGCAGGTGCACCATGCGGTCCAACAGGGTCTTCTTCAGCTCCAGCTAACAGACAGAGGGAGGAGCAGCGGTCAGTCCCTGTGCATGTACCAACAGGTACAGGTGTGTGTGTGCTCTGTAAGAAGATGACAGTCTCTCACTTGCTCCATGACATCCAGCTGCGAGTGTGTGTGTGTGTGTGTGCGCGCGTGTGTGCGGGTGCGTGTGTGTGCTCTGTAAGAAGATGACAGTCTCTCACCTGCTCCATGACATCCAGCTGTGAGTGCTCAGTCTCAAACAGCTTGACCAGCAGCTGCAGGACCTGAGGGTGCAGGAGCTGGTGGCAGGTGCTGATCTGCAGGGAGAGATGGGAGAGGAGTCAGAGTGCCTCATGCCAGGGGCGGAGCCTAACAATGGGGGTGGAGCCTAACGATGGGGGCAGGGCTCAACAGTGGTACAGTACCTCGTCTAACAGGGCCAGGTGAACGGGGGTGTGGTCCGTCTGCAGCTGGAAGTACCGGGGCTCCGAAACGGTCCAGTCCACCCACTTGAGCACTCCCATGGCAACCACTGGGAACCTTAAACCCACAAGACCAGAGGTCACCAGGACAACACACTCTTCTAGACCAATTCTCTAGACCAACCAGAAACTCAGCTCTATTGCCAACTGTCAAATTATGTTTCCTGAACATTTCAATGTGACACAGATTTTGTCTCCAGAACAGTCCTATTTGACTTATGATCTGAAAATTCATTAAAGGGCATGGCCAACTGCCATTACTATGGCAACGGACATTCTGTACAGTGCTGTCCGGTAGCACTGGAACCTCTGGCATTTCAGAAGAGGAGAGAAGAAACACAGGAGCTTCTGATGCATCTACAGCATCTATGCACACAATATATTATATAATTACAGTATATTACTGACAATTTTAACAGAACATATGTATATATATATATATACACACATACATACATACATGCATATATATATATATATATATATATATATATATGTCCCTGTATGAGGTTCTACTGAGGTCTGAGATAACAGTCACAATTAGCTGAATATTTTTTTTGAAACTTGTCTTACAACATCCCCATCCCCATCCCCATCTCCATCTCCATCCCCATCAACCCCTTGGTGGTGGAGAACTGAATGCATGTCAGGTAACAACTCAAGGTAGTGGTGGAGGGCCGATGTGTATCCAGGTTTCTGTTTATGCCAATTAGTCTGGCTAATGAGCTAACTGGCTGTGTACACCAACACCGGTTCACAGATTAGATCACAGTGAAACATTTCATGAAGGGCCATAAGAATAGTCTTCAGCTGTCATTCATGTGCTTATCAAGAAACTTAATTAAAATGTCAGCTGGCGTAAATGTTAGGGCTAATTAAGTAATTAGGGTGAGAAGCTGGCATGAAAACAACTGTTGCCCAGGCCTGCTCCAGACCATAATCCTGACCTGAATCTTGTGTCAAGCAGCATCCCATAATTTGCCAATAATTAAGTGACAGTAAGCTTGTGGGAAATAGTTAGAATCTTCTGTGATGCCAGTTGGGCCAATGCCTGAGCCCCTCTGCAGATGCTGGTTCTGTTGATCAGTTAAAGGCAATTCAAAACATCTGCCAAAGTTTCTGCATGATTTGTTTCTTTAACTTACCAACACAACACTCATTTCATTGCTTTGGTTTGGTTTCCTTTTTAGGTTTGTCATTTCCTTTTCAGGACTAGACGTCTACACTTTTAGCCAACAGAAGTCTAATTTCACGGCTCAGTCTATTGTTTAATCGGTTAGTAAGTGGAAACTCTTTCTGAAAGAATCATTTGCCATGAAGTGCATTAAATGGAAGCATCAGATTAACTGATTAAAAGTCATGACATGAGAATATGGGATATTTATATATTTATTAGATTTTTATAGATAATGAGCAAAGTAACAACAATTAACAGCTCGCTACACATCAGTGACAGAACAAAACCCAGCTACACAGGGGTCTCCTGGACCCAATCTGACGACCCAGATGTAAAATACCAAATTAATACAGACCATCAGGAATGAATATAGCCCATTCAGAAAATAATATAGCCATTCAGAAATTAATAAAGCTCTTCAGAAATGAATATAGCCCATTGGGAATAAATATAGGCCTCTGGGAATTTATATAGCCATTCAGGAATGAATATAGACCTTTGGAAATGAATATAGCTCTTCAGGAAAGAACATTACCCTTCAGAAATGAATAAAGCCCTTCAGGAATGGATATAGCCCTTCAGGAATGAATAAAGCCCTTCAGGAATGAATATAGCCCTTCAGAAATGAAAATATCCCTTCAGAAATGAATAAGGCCCTTCAGGAATGGATATAGCTCTTCAGAAATGAAAATATCCCTTCAGAAATGAATAAAGCCCTTCAGGAATGGATATAGCCCTTCAGGAATAAATATGCCCCTTCAAAAAAGAATATAGCCCTTCAGAAATGAATATAGCCCTTCAGGAATAAATATACCCCTTCAAAAAAGAATATAGGCCTTCAGAAATGAATATAGCCATTCAGGAAATTGGTTTCCGCACAGCAGGCCTAGAGAATGGTGGGGCCATTGTGGGCGGGCCTGTCTTGGGCTGGGCCCAAATCGGCCTACTGTGTCCTCAAAATATATATGTGGGCAGGGCCGGTGTGGGCGTGGCCAGAGGGGCGGGGCTGCTCACCGGATGCACTGGTACAGCGTGCTGAGTTCGGCCACCAGCTCTGTGGCCCCCTTGTTCTCATTGCAGCAGAGGTTGTGCACCGTCTCGATGGCCTTGGACGTGGACTTGAGCTCGTCCTTGTTGATATTCACACGCTTGTTCTGGGAGCCAAACAGAGAGGAGGGAGGGAGAGACTCAGCACTGCACAGTGTTTAGGCCAGAGATCTGCAGGCCCACCGCCACAACAGGGGTGGGGTGCTTCAGAAATTAAATGCTCAGTGTCCACACACCTGGTTTCCAAAACTAAAGCAGGCTGGGAGATCACAAAGACCTGCAGACACTGTGACCCTCCAGGACTGGAGTTAATCCTGCTGACATTGTGACCCTCCAGGACTGGAGTTAAACCTGCTGACACTGTGGCCCTCCAGGACTGGAGTTAAACCTGCTGACATTGTGACCCTCCAGGACTGGAGTTAAATCAGCAGACACTGCAGCCCTGCAGGACTGGAGTTAAACCTGCAGACACTGTGACCCTCCAGGACTGGAGTTGAACCTGCAGACAATGTGACCCTCCAGACTGGAGTTAAACCTGCTGACACTGTGACCCTCCAGGACCGGAGTTAATTCTGCAGACACAGTGCCCCCTCCAGGACTGGAGTTAAACCTGCAGACACTGTGACCCTCCAGGACTGGCGTTAAACCTGTAGACACAGCGCCCCCTCCAGGCCTGGAGTTAAACCTGCAGACACTGGCCCTCCAGGACTGGATTTAAATCCGCAGACGCTGCGGCCCTCCAGAACTGGAGTTAAACCTGCAGACACTGCGGCTCTCCAGGACTGGAGTTAAATTTGCAAACACTGTGACCCTCCAGGACTGGAGTTAAACCAGCAGACACTGTGTTCCCCCCAGGACTGGAGTTAAACCTGCAAACGCTGCAGCCCTGCAAGACTGGAGTTAAACCTGCAGACACAGCACCCCCTCCAGGACTGGAGTTAAATCTGCAGACACTGCAGCCCACCAGGAGTGTAGATTAAGATGCCTGGATTAATTCCCCAAATAAGGGCCAATAAAGGGTTGATTAAGACTAAATGCAAAAGCTCAAGAAAACAAACTCACAATATCAGAAACAGGACTTTTTTTAAACAGTATTTCAGATATATTTTTACATCTTCAAATTATATTGAACAGTACTGCACCTTAACATTTAAAGTTTAAAGTGTACACATACACCCCCACCCCAACCCCCCCCCTCACCTTTTTCCATGTCTCCACCACACTGGCTGCATAGGCCAGGATGTGGATGTACTTGTGTTTGTGGTCTTGGTTGATCTTGGCGCCTGGCTTGAACAGGGATTGCATGAACAGGTCCAGGAAGGCGGGCACTCGGATCTGAGGAGCCAATCAGATCAGGCTTCAGCTCAGTCATCATTTTAATTGGCCAGAGAACAGCTCAGGGACATTTAGTCAGCCTGTTATACCCTTACTCCAGGGAGACCCCTATCCCTGAGTAAAGTAATGATGTTTAGACCCAAAATCCCAGGGTTACCATAAGCAAACACACCCAGCACTCCTGCACTCTGGCAGCCGCAGGGAATTCTTCTGCAATAAAGGTGCAAAAAAACATGGAATGCAAAACAATGTCATGTACAGTTGCAATCAAAATTATTTAACCCCTGTGGAAACTGTAAATATTTTTAAATGTATTCTTTTTGGGAGACTTTGAACTAAAAAAAACAACATGTATGTCACTTGTGTGTTCTGTTAAAATTCAAAATAAAAATGTATTTTTTAAGATTTCAGAGTAGCATGTAAATTTTGTATTTCAGCCATATCACAAATATTCAACCCCCATTCAATATCACCATTTTTAAAATATTTGCTGGTCTGTAGAATGACTAAATTTTGTGAAACACACTTAAGCCCTTAGGAAATCCGTAACGACACTGTTTGCTTCACATGTGATAAATATATAAATCCCACCGATGCACTTCTTCACATCAATTTGAAGCTGACTAGCAAACATGCCAAAGACAAAGGAGCTCTCTAAAAAGTTAAGAGAATAAATTATTTCATTGCATAAAAAAGGCAATGGATACAAAAAGATCTCCAAGATATTGAAAGTTCAAAGAGACAGAATTGGCAGCATCATAAGGAAGTTTAAAAGTCATGGAATAGCAGTAAACATACCTGGATGTGGAAAGAAGAGTAAAGTTACATCAACTGGTATCAGGCACATTGTAAGAACTGCTGAGAAAACCCCTCATATTACTGCCAAAGGCTTACAGGATGACCTTTTGAAAGCTGGAACAAAAGTATTAGTACAGACGATAAGAAGGATATTGAACAAGCAAGGCCTTCATGGCCGGACACCTCGCCGCACTCCACTCTTAACCAGTAAGCATATGAAAAATCGACTTGAATATGCAAGAGATCATTTGGATAAGTCTATGGAGCTTTGGGAGAATATTTTATGAAGTGACGAGACAAAACTGGAATTTTTTAGACCCATGGATAAGCGGTATGTCTGGCGCGGGAAAGGTGCAGCTTATGACAAGAAGAACACCACCCCCACAGTCAAGTATGGAGGTGGGTCAGTCCTTCTGCAGGGGTGTTTTGCTGCTTCTGGTACTGGCAATCTTCAGCGTGTGACTGGCACCATGGATTCCTTGAAATACCAGGCCATTCTGGAGAAGAATGTGATGCCCTCAGTGCATAAGCTGAAGCCTGGTGATCATTGGACTTTCCAGCAAGACAATGATCCCGAGCATACATCCAAGTCAACCAAAGCTTGGTTCAGGGAACGATCTTGGAATGTCCTTGACTGGCCTTCTCAGTCCCCAGATTTAAATCCCATTGAAAATCTTTGGTGGGATTTGAAGAAAGCAGTGGCATCATGAAAACCAAAGAATATCGGTGAACTTGAAGCATTTGCACAGGAAGAATGGCCAAGATTCCGAAAGAGGGCTTGTGAGCACTTATAGGAAGCATTTATTGGAAGTTATAAAAGCTAAAGGATGTTCCACAAAGTACTGATTTTGGGGGTTGAATAATTTGGTCATTGATTTTTTTGGAGACAATTTCATTTTTTTTCCTTATAACAAATAATAAACTCAGCTGTATGTTTTCAAAATCACTTGAACATGTTCTAATAAACATGTATTTCTGTTTACAAAGGCCTTAGTTGATACATTGTCATGCAATTTTATTCACATCACAAAGACATCTTATGGGTTAGAGGGATTGAATAATTTTGATTGCAGCTGTACTATGATGGAATGTATAGCAATGCAATATGCTGTAATGTAACAAGCTGTAACATGTTGTAATGAGCTGTAATACGATTAATGCAATGGTCTATAATAAGCTATAATGTGCTGTAATGTAATGTATTGTCCTGTAATGAGCAGTAATGTGTAATGTGTTGTAATTGGCTGTAATGAGCTGTAATGTGTAATGTGTTGTAATGTATTGTGCTGTAATGAGCTGCAATGTGTAATGAGATGTAATGTAATTGGCTGTAATGAGCTGTAATGTAATTGGCTGTAATGAGATGTAATGTGTTGTAATGTAATGAGCTGTAATGTGTTGTAATGTAATTGGCTGTAATGAGCAGCAATGTGTTGTAATGTAATAAGCTGTAATGTGTTGTAATGTAATTGGCTGTAATGAGCAGCAATGTGTTGTAATGTAATTGGCTGTAATGAGCTGTAATGTAATTGGCTGTAATGGGGTGTCTCACCAGCTCTACGGGGGGCGGGTCCATGCTGCTGAACATCTTGAAGAGAACGGTGATGTCGGCTGGGTTGAGCGCCCCCTTGGACAGCATGGCGCCCAGCGCCTGGCAGGCCCGAGGGTAGGCCGCCGCCGTGCCCAAGGCCAGCGTGATCTGACTGGCATCGTGGCCCCTGGCAACAGTCACAGACAACAAATATTACCCCTTTCATCTACTACCAGAGGTATCAACCATTTCATCTCCTACCACAGATATCAACAAATTCAACTCCTACCACAGATATCAACAGATCCATCTCATACCACAGATATCAATGGTTTCATCTCCTACCACAAATATCAACAGATTCACCTCCTACCACAGATATCAATGGTTTCATCTCCTACCAGATATCAACAGATCCATCTCCTACCACAGATATCAACAGATCCATCTCCTACCACAGATATCAACGATTTCATCTCCTACCACAGATATCCACAAATTAATCTCCTACCACAGATATCAGATTCATCTCCAACCACAGATATCAACAGATTCATCTCCTACCACAATTTTCAACAGATCAAGATCCTACCACAGATATCAACAGATTCATCCTGGTATCATACCAACTCCTAACAGGAATATCACTGTGTGTTGTTCTTGGTCAGGCTGCAAAACAACCCAACAGCGTGCAGAATCCCACAACTCATTACATTACATTACATTACAGGCATTTAGCAGACGCTCTTATCCAGAGCGACGTACAACAAGTGCATTAGTTCCAGGTGCAGAGGTGCAAAAGAAACACACTAGAGCAAAGTAAAGATCGTAGTGCCAGAAGTGACCACAGATCAGGACTCCAACCCTGTAGAGTAACCTGTTCAGCAAACAAAATCCTGCCAAGTACAAACTAGCACTGAAATCACATTTTCCTAATCAGAATCAGACAAACAATCCTGCCAAATAAAAACTAACATGCTCGTATTAGCCTAACTAGGTACATTGAGCTAACTCATAATATCCTTTCTTCCAAATGCAAACTGCTTCACAGTACAACACATGGCTAAACTGTGCAAGGTGCAGGCTAACCTGTAAATTATTTCACCGAGGTCTGGTATACCAATAATAATGCACCTACAATATGCCACAAACTATTCTTGCTACTTTGTGCCGATATTGTGCAGCTTGACACGCCAGTTTGCCCACTAAACCCAAGTCATGATGAGTGTGTAATTGGGCGGGTGGGCGGTACCTCTGGTGGGCGGACTTCTGCACTTCCTGTCCAATCCTGCGCATAGCCGAGCCGCCCTGCTCCTCCTGGGACAGGATGGACATCATGGACTGGGCAAACAGGTACGTGTGCTCGCCGTGACACACCATCTTCTGCAGAGACAACATGGGCCGGTGACATCACGCACCAGGGACAACACACACCAGAGACAACACGCACCAAAGACAACACTCACACACCAGAGACAACACACACCAAAGACGACACGCACCAGGGACAACACACACCAGAGACAACACGCACCAGGGACAACACACACCAGAGACAACACACACCAGGGACAACACACACCAGAGACAACACACACCAGGGACAACACGCACCAAGGACAACACTCACACACCAGAGACAACACTCACACACCAGGGACAACACTCACAAGCCGGGGACAACACGCACCAGAGACAACATGCACCAGGGACGACAACACACCAGGGAAAACACGCACCACAGACAACACACACCAGGGACAACACTCACCAGGGACAACACTCACCAGAGACAACACACACCAGGGAAAACACGCACCAGAGACAACACGCACACACCAGAGACAACACGCACCAGGGACAACACACGCCAGAGACAACACACACCAGAGACATCACGCACCAGGTACAACACTCACACGCCAGGGACAACACACACACACACCAGGGACAACACTCACCAGAGACAACACGCACCAGGGAAAACACGCACCAGAGACAACACGCACACACCAGAGACAACACGCACCAGGGACAACACACGCCAGAGACAACACACACCAGAGACATCACGCACCAGGTACAACACTCACACGCCAGGGACAACACTCACACACCAGAGACAACACGCACCAGGGACAACACACGCCAGAGACAACACACACCAGAGACATCACGCACCAGGTACAACACTCACACGCCAGGGACAACACACACACACACCAGGGACAACACTCACCAGAGACAACACGCACCAGGGAAAACACGCACCAGAGACAACACGCACCAGGGACAACACTCACACACCAGGGACAACACACACCAGGGACAACACGCACCAGAGACAACACGCACACACCAGAGACAACACGCACCAGAGACAACACGCACCAGGGACAACACACACCAGAGACAACACGCACCAGGGACAACACACACCAGAGACAACACACACCAGGGACAACACGCACCAGAGACAACACACACCAGGGACAACACACACCAGAGACAACACGCACCAGGGACAACACTCACACACCAGAGACAACACACACCAGGGACAACACTCACAAGCCGGGGAAAACACGCACCAGAGACAACACACACCACAGACAACACACACCAGGGACAACACTCACACGCCAGGGAAAACACACCAGGGACAACACTCACCAGGGACAACACTCACCAGAGACAACACACACCAGGGAAAACACGCACCAGAGACAACACGCACACACCAGAGACAACACGCACCAGGGACAACACACGCCAGAGACAACACACACCAGAGACATCACGCACCAGGTACAACACTCACACGCCAGGGACAACACTCACACACCAGAGACAACACGCACCAGGGACAACACACGCCAGAGACAACACACGCCAGAGACAACACACGCCAGAGACAACACACACCAGAGACATCACGCACCAGGTACAACACTCACACGCCAGGGACAACACACACACACCAGGGACAACACTCACCAGAGACAACACGCACCAGGGAAAACACGCACCAGAGACAACACGCACCAGGGACAACACTCACACACCAGGGACAACACACACCAGAGACATCACGCACCAGGTACAACACTCACACGCCAGGGACAACACACACGCACCAGGGACAACACACGCCAGAGACAACACACGCCAGAGACATCATGCACCAGGGACAACACACACCAGAGACAACACACGCCAGAGACATCATGCACCAGGGACAACACACACCAGAGACAACACACGCCAGAGACATCATGCACCAGGGCCAACACGCACCAGGTACAACACGCACCAGAGACAACACACACCAGAGATAGGACGAGAACAAGGACAGCAAAACAGCTTCAGAATCTAAAGAAACATAAGGAAGTGTGCTTCAGGAAGTCATTTCCTGTGTTTTAATGTGGTGACCATGGTCATCAGTGCTACGTCTGTAGAAGAGTGATTATTTTTTGGACACAATAATCAATTAAATCCAGATGTATATATCTATACATGCATACACGCGCACACATGCGTAGACCCCGTGTGTGTATGTGTTGTGTGAGTGTATGTGTTTTGCGTTCAAGTGTGTGCATGGGTTGTGTGTATTAGTGTGTGTGTGCGCGTTTGGATTTGCATGTGTGTGTGTGTGTGTGTGTGTGTATGGATTGGGTGTTTGAGTGTATGTGTGTGTGTGTGTGTGTGTGTGTGTGTGTGTGTGTGTGTGTGTGTGTATGGATTGGGTGTTTGAGTGTATGTGTGTGTGTGTGCATGTGGGTGTTTAGTGTATGTGTGTGTGTGTGTGTGTGTGTGTGTGTGTATAGATTGGGTGTGTGATTGTGTGTGCATGGGTTTGGGTGTTTGAGTGTGAGTGTGTGTGTGTGTGTGTGTGTGTGTGTGTGAGAGACCGTGCACTCACAGCAAACTCAGGCAGGTTTTTCTCCAGGTTGTCCTCGCCCCCGTCCAGCAGGGCGGCCAGGGACGTGCGCAGCACGCGGGAGAACACCTCCAGCTGCTGGCAGGCCGTCGACACGCTGGTGATCTCCCCCTGGTACCCTGCGTCTGAGATCAGCTACCGTACGCGCGCACACGCAGGCGCACACACGCACAGAACCACACATACACGTAGAGACACACACACACACACACAGGCGTTAGGTGCGAGGACAGGGATCTATATCTCTTCCTCCATCAGTGGAAGCTGCAGGTAACGTCCCCATCGCCAGATGAAAGAAGCCGCAGGGCGCACCTTCACTGTGAAGTTGAGCATCAGGCAGTCAGGATGGGCCTCAGCCAGCTTGTAAAACAGGTCCCTCCAGGTGGTGTGAGCGATCATCTGCTCCAGCCAGGCTGGAGTCTGAGGACAGAGCAGCCGGTTACTTCCCTAACCATCCCCCAGCACACACTTACCCAAACAGAGCCGGTTACTTCCCTAACCATCCCCAGCACAAGACTTACCCAAACAGAGCTGGTTACTTCCCTAAGCACCCCCCAGCACACACTTACCCAAACAGAGCCGGTTACTTCCCTAAGCACCCCCCAGCACACACTTACCAGAATGGGGATGGAGGGGGGTATTTAACAAAGCAGGATTACTGAGTAATAAGTCCATGTTCCAGATCTGGGAGCTGTTCCGGGTTTTACTCAGTGCACTCATCCAGCTAACTCAGAATCCTGCTTTGTGAAACAGGGCCCAGAGCTGATTACTTCCCAAAACATCCCACAACACAAACAGACCTACATCTGAGCTACACTGGCCCTCTATGGTGGAAGAAGACTGCAAACTGGTGTTTTACAATAGCATTTTAGCAAACAAAAGATTTCCCATGAAAAAGCAAGTCACATGACCGATTAGTAAAACTAGTTACATTAAAGACTCATTACTTAAACCTACAACATAAAGCTAAGCATAACAGTGGGTCCGAGAGGGAGATCGAGGACATGGAGCTTTCAAGAAGAACTGCTCGTTCTTCTTGAAAGACTGCTCGTTGTTTCCTTGTATTGACCCATGTATGTTGATCTGTTGCTTCTGACATATAACTACCTTGTCTGTGAGTTTTGGAATTGTGTGTATGGACTGGGTAAGCTGCAAATGAATTGCCCTTCTTGGGATCAATAAAGTTGTCTGAATCTGAATCTGAATCATAGTGTTAATAGCTTTGAGCAGAGTTATATAAACAGAGAAAAGATGCTCTGGGGACCAGAGCTCAGGGCTTTGACCCTAGGTGCAGTTTAAGCGGGTGAGTGTTGGGTCTGTGGTGGAAAACGCCACAGACCCAACACCTTTCTGCCCTTCTGCCTGTAATGGGAGCTTGTCCCTGCACTGCAGGGCCTGAGCACCGCAGAGATGTGGCTGAGAAGGGGAGACGAGCACAGCACGGGGAACGGCGTGGGGGACGCACCTCTCCTTCCACTGTGAAAATGGAGTCTGCTTTCTGAGGGTCGAAGTGCTTGATGAGCAGGCTCTTCAGGTGGTTCTCCACCCGCTCCTGGACCTGAGCCGGCTCCATCCCTGCGACCCCAAAAACAGAGAGCAGGGGCTGAAGCAGGGCGTGCAAGCCAGGGCTCTGGAACCAGGAGGCTATGAGCTCCGGGCTCTGAGGGCCTGTCTTCACCTCAAAATCAGCCACCGATTCAGACCCAGACCAAATGAAGGGAGTTAACAGTGTACTCCACTGCTTAAACTGGCCTCTCAAATACCAGGGTTACAGACCTCTGATACAAACAGACACAGGTTGTTAAAACAAATCCAGAACAACCTCAATTCTTATTTTTTATTTTCTTTTTCCTAAGCAACCTTATTTTTAAATGTTAATACTTTCACTCGTCTCACCTCCAAGTTTCAATCATTCAGACAAGATGGCAGCATCCATCATTTTTTAACATGAAAGAAAATACGCATAGACACAGGCATACAAACATTAAACAACTGGTTTAAGTGCGGTCACGCCATGCCATGGTTCATTTTATAAAGAAAATAACATTTTTTAAAAAACATTAAGAAAAAACCCACCCATCTGAATGAGCCACTCTGCTAGCAGGTTAACGGTCTGCGCCACCGCGGAGTAGTTTTCAGACAGGAGCTGGATCACATGCTCGGGAGATCCGCCTGCCTGGAAGTACCTGCGGAGGCAACGGTGGAGAGCTAATCTCAGCCGTACTCCTAAATCTAGGATCAGTTTTGCCTTTCAGCTCATTACATAGAGAACGGGAGAAACCTGACTCCCGATCAGCACTCCATTTTGAAATTGGGGCCCTATATTTATACAGGGGACCACAGTTTA
Source organism: Anguilla japonica (assembly GCA_025169545.1). NCBI lineage: Eukaryota > Metazoa > Chordata > Actinopteri > Anguilliformes > Anguillidae > Anguilla > Anguilla japonica. Next base: position 2,351,265 of record CM045895.1, read on the forward strand.
GGACAGGGAGGAGGGGAGCAAACAAACGACTGGAATAGAGGTACATTTGCTGAGAATACAAACGAGAGAATTCATTTTCATCAACACCGGCAGCAGGTGGTTTAGCAATGGTCAGAAGGGCACCCTAAATTAATTTACTAACTTTGCTACAGGATGTTATTTTAACCAGTATCTTACGTTTTGAGTGTGTTGAAGACAGCAGGCTCCATAATATAATCTCTGCTCGAGAACTTCTGCAGGCATTCTTCTTGTACCTTCCCATCGGACTCGCCTTCCACATACCCGTCCTGGCCAAAAACACATGCACACTTCAGCAACGATGCACACGACTCTGAAGCTAAGGGAATTTGGAGTTAACATGCTAGCTAGCTGGCTTATTCTCGTATCCTTACAATGGAACAGCAGGTCGGCTAATCGTGTGGCACCAGAGTAGCAAAACAGACTAAGCAACTAACAATGATCTGTCTAGCGTGTTTGGCTAACGTCAGACGCTCCCGCAAATCTACCTAGCCATAGCAATAACATAAGACTAGTACATTGCCTTTGCATGTCCTAAAATAAAAGAAGACACGCTAGTGTCTCAGTGTCAAACCTAAATTTGAGGCGAAGAAAAGTTACCTAACTAGCGTTATTCACAAGAATACGTGTATTTCATAACGTCAAAATGAAGTTCAAAGGACGTTAGTTAGCTAGCTGACTGTTCATCGAAATATCGGTTGCTATGCAGCTAGCTAACGTTAGCTTGGTAGTTGTCAAAAACTGAAATGATACGCTAGACTGAGTTACACACCATGCCGCCATCTGGGCCGTCCCAGTCACCCGCCGTGCCGTAATATTCTTCATCCATAGCTAGATGCACCACAAAAAGAAATTATGAAACTGCTCCTAGGTAACAACGTTGTAAATCAAAAATAAAATCTCCGGTCGTTTCAGAAAAACGAGTTGTCGTCGCCCAAATTGTGCGTCATAACATGTCAACCATACATGTCAACACAGCACCGCGCTGTGGCATGGAGGATTCGTTTAGAGCTGCGAAATTGGTTTAGCATTAGTAAAGCTACCTGTTACGCTAGCTGGGTCCTGTCCGCAAACCCACTTCGCGTATGTTTTTGTCGTTGTTAATATTTTTAATAAGTCCATACATTTTTCTGCATATCGAGGTAGAACTTTTACACCTACTTTTAAGGCAGAAAAGAATGACCCACTTCCCATGACAATTAATTAATCACAGAGTTACTTCACAAGTGCAGCTTGGTGAATTAGTTTTACTGATTGCTGAATTTGCAAACATGACAAAAGCGAAAAATTGTCAGTTGCACACCATATGGAACTAACGGGCAGTTGGCGCAGGATGGGGCTCATCCATTCATCCACAGCGTGGTGCCTTACCTGTGAGCAGCCCCAGCAGATAATTTCAACAATTTCATGCAAGCTAGTCATCTCTTTACAGGCCAGGTGCTTGATACTGCTTTGATGAAAGATACGTGCCTCGCACAAATTGGACCCCATAACAACATAAAAGTACCCAATTGGGCAGGAATCTGGCCAATCTGGCAACACTGCCTTTGGGCATGAGGTCAGGATTCGGGCCTGGAGTAATAAACCAGGGCCTACGGGGCCTCCAGACCCATCCCACAAGCCCTGGGGGTCAGAACTGCAGAGGCGCGTGAGAAGACCGACGGTGTTTTCATGTTCATGCACTCATCCCGCGTGTTCAACAATGTCCTAAACACCTTTAATGTATCGGCACTGGCCAATATGTTGGCCTCCATCTTCTCAAACCTTGAATTAAACCTCGTATTTGAAATGGTGCTCTGCAGTAGTCCTGCCTCTCAGGAGAGAACCTTTGTGAGCAAACATCTCTTAGTTGACTTCAGTTTACTGCTTGTAAAATATTTTACCGCATGTAAAAAAAAAGCACATTATTTTTAAATGATACTTTTCAAGAAGAAGATTTGTGCTGACCAATGCCTCCATCAAATATGAATGAGATTATACCACCACTTGCTGCTTGCTTCCCCTGTAGCTTCTTGACAGCCATTTCTCCACTCGCCCGTTGGGTGTCTCAGACTGCTCTTATGACTATGTGCAGATCCACTGAAATCATTGTCACGTTTTCGAGATAAGTTGCAAAACAGGAAAAATAAATTTAATAATTCTTGACTTTTTTTTTTACCATTTAAAATTTGCATTCCATCTGGAAGCTCTTTTGGCTGATGTAAAAGGTTTTTATTGTCCTTTCCTGAACCAAGACCTTGAGGTCTGGCCATTCCTGTTCAGCTCTACAGCAAACATCTTGCAGAACCTTTCCATGTGGCTCAGTGAGGACTGAGAGCGTCTGATCAAAGTGCGAGTGGGAAAGAATAATCCGATCAGTGACTGCATTTCGGGTTGGGACTGCACTGTGTCCACTATGTAGACCAGGAGTGTTATACTCAAATCCTGGAGAGGCATGGTGTCTGTGGCTATTGGTGGTTTCCTTTCAATCAGCACCCAATGAAGGCCTTCAGAACAAGGCGTGTGGATTCCTCAGCCAATCAGCGACTGAAGCGCTGGTGTTGAGACACGCCGAAGACCAGCCGTGTGGCCCTTCTGGACCAGATTCTGACGACAGTGAAGTAGGCCTACAGACGGTATGTCAGGGGCATCACACTGAACCCCAAAGGGGCCGCAGTGTCTGCAGGTTTTTGAGTTTGCCTTTCAATCAGCGGCCTTTTAAGGCTTTGAGAACAAGGTGTCTAGATTCCTTAGCCAATCGACGACTTAAATGAAACACTCGCGCCAAAAACACCCCAAAAACCTGCAGACGCTGCGGCCCTCCAGGACTGGAGTTGGACACCTGTGTGGTATGTGCATAGGACCGAGAGTTGAACTCATGGGCACACATAATGGACAGCATCTCACTGACCGAACATGACCAGCGAGCACCAAACACTCCTGGTCTGAACACTGACATCTGCACAATACATCAGATTAGCAGGGACAGCTGGAGAAGACCCTCGGAAAGGTGGCATGAAACTGCACCTCTGTGTGCCCCACATCAACCCAAACACTCATCACCACCTTAAGCATATAAAGTATTCAAACCTTGTTTAAATGCAACAGAATGGCTATCAAGCTAGTATAAAACAAGTTGGCTATCACTCCTGTTAAGCTTGTGTTCTGCACAAGTTTCCAGAAAGTCAAACTGTGTTAAGCTAAAAGCCCCACATGTCCATGAACTGAGAATACGTTTTGTTAGTGTATCATGACCAAAAATGCATTGAACCTCTTAGTGACAGTAACTCCAATAAAATATTGCAATTTTATGTTAATCTGCCGTAACTTTTAGTGAATGTCAGTGTCAATGCCTGATTGAGGTGGTCTCTAACTCCACCAATTACTTTTGAGCTTTGATGTAACCAATGAGAACACAGTCTACCCAAGTCTCAGCGCAGCCGTTAGCCCAACGTGTCGATCTCTGGGACCGCAGTTCTCTCCAGCCACTCCACGTGACCTGAGGCCAAAGCCAAGACGTCATCACCCTCTGACTGCTCCTCCAGGGGAGACAAATTCATCTTTAAAGAACAAAAATAGGAAAAAACCCTCTCTGAAATTTGACTGAGAGCCCCGAGCATTAACTTACAAATAAAGACTTTACTTCTGTAGCCATTTGAAATCAGTCTGCAGCCTGGAATCTTCTAGTGCATTGTTGCCAAAGTCCTCTCTTCAAAGGCCTCAACGTGGTTAACCTGGTACAGGTACACTGACATGCCAACAGCATGAGTAAACAGACTCTGGTGGAGTCAATCCCTTCAGCTGCAGGTCATAACAAACATCTGTTGTCTCCTAGGGCCTGGTTTACAGCAATGTAGGTTTCATGTACAGAATATAATAATCTCTTCATAAAAACTAATCTTAATAACCAATGAGGATAGCAGCCTGCCAGCACAGAGTATTTCAAAAACATCAAAATCTTTAGAGGATTCTTACTCTGTGAGTGCAAAGTGTGTGTGTGTGTGTGCGCCATTCACACGGTTCTGCTCTGCCGTTGTGGCTGTAATTGAAGTCTCTGTAAAGTGTACAGGAAGAGTCAGACATGGGGAAATCAGGATACAGTGAAAACGCTCAATGTAAAGGACTGTAATTCTAGTTTGGTTTCGTTATTAAAATTGCACTCATTTGTTGCTGTAGCAAGTTGAGACTTGAAAAGTAGGCAAAAATGGGATCAAAATGAAAATCAAATTACCGTTGCATTTATACCCCCCCCCCCCCAACCTTTAGACAGATGTGACCTAAAACAGGGGTTCCCAAACTCTGGGGAACCTGTCAGTCTGCTGGTTTTTGTTCCAATCGTAACTGCAACTTCTGAATAGTAACAAGGTGTTAACAGTTCATAATTACACTTTCTATTGAGTGATTATGGACCCTCTTCTGGCCACATTATGTCAGAAACAGCTGAGCTGGCCATGAAGAATAAATGTCCCATATTTATAATACAGATCATTTCATCAGATCTACCGATGGTTTCATGCACTGAAATCCACTATACGGCAAGCAATGTCTTCAGACATAGACTGCCTTCTTAACTGATTACATTACAGATTCACAGGGGTCAGTAACTGCTGAAAGTTAAGGTTCCTGCGAACCCAAACTAAAGTGTATCTGGAAACAAAAGGTGAGAGTTCAACGACAGTAAAACAGAAGTAAGACGCCTTGGCATTGTGTTAAAAGTTCAAAGAAACAGTTGAAGACGTTAAACCGGCATTTTATCTCAATTGATCTTAATTCAGACAATAGGCGTAACAGAAACCAGCATGGTGTGTCCCCAGGACTGAGTTTGGGAACCTCTGGTCTACAGTCTCAGCTAAAGGGAAATGTTCTGCCCTCCCATTAAAACACAGTATTTAAGCATCATTATGATATGAAACTATCAGCATGAGCAGGCAGGCAGGTAGCATATGAAGACCTTTCATCTGGTTAGGTGCGGAAATTTCTGGGGACACAAAGTCTTTGAAGATCCTTCCCCCCGAGGTCTCTGACCTCCACGAACCCATGGCTGCCTTTAACCGGATTGGCTGAAGTGAGACCGGCCCCGCCCCTGTTTGTGCAGTACTAGGAACGACCCAAACACTAATAGCGATTTTTTTTTTTTTAGCAAAACAATTTGGTTTATGTAGAAACAAGCAATGTTTTTGCATTTTCCCCTCTCCTTTAAAAGTTAAAGCTAAAAAAAGGAAAAAAAACCCCAAACAAATAAAAATGAGTAATCCTCCCTTCGCCCCCCCAACCCCCCCTCAGAAACATGTAGGCTGATGTTGGTGACCAAAAAAAAAAAAACTGTGAGAAGCTTACTGAAAGGATATATCTACATATCCATAAATATAGTATCCTACCGTGTCAGAGTTCTTGGTTTTTCTAAACAGCATTAGGTTTGTTTTTAAAAATCCTCTTCATATATATGAACATATATATGAACCAGAGGGGGAAAAAAAAAAGACAAAATTAATGAACAAATAAACGGAAGGGGGGGAAAACTCTAAGCTACGGACGGCAGCCCCCCCCAGGGGAAGCGAACAGCGCAGGGGGTTGGGGGGGGGGGGGGGGGGGGGGCTAGCCAAGCTGTACAGCGCAGTGAAACAAACCTTACATCTTAGCTCATTTTACACGTACAGTCGTGATCAAGGCACAGGGATCTTCTACAAGTTATTTTTTTCAATAAAGTTGTACAAAATAATACATTTTACAGTCTGTACAAGAATAATAGTCCAGCAGGAAAATAAAGATAGACATACTGAAAGCCTGGGTCGGGGGGAGGGGGGGGGGGTTGTGTGTGTGTGTGTGTGTGTGTGTGTGTTGGGGGGGGTGGAGGGAGAGGAGAGGAGGGGGTGAAGGGGGTGGGCTCTGTGTGTCCAGGTGACCGTCCTCTTCTTTTTGAACATTACACTCCTTTTTCTGAAGAAACCCCCCCCCCCATTAAAAAAACCCAAAGGGAACAGGGCAATGGGGTTTGGTAGCAGTGATGCAGACAGAGAGAAAGAAAGGGTGGTGGGGCAGTGAGAGGAGGAGGAGAGACAGAAAGGGCCAGGGGAGAGAGGGGGGGATAGAGGGAGAGGGGGAGGGCAAAATGGTGCACAGTGGCAGATTGCACACACAGTGTACACCAACACACAACTGGGGAGACTAACAGACAGAAGAGCTGTGTTATTACAGGAATATATCATATTTATATATATACATATTTATATACAAACATATATAAATATCTATATATATAGTTTGGATCTTTTTTGCACTGCATGGAGTTCTGTTCTGCATGGTGTGTTCTCGTAACTCCTCCCCGTTGGCTGTTGAAGAGCAGGTCATGTGACAGTCCCATGAGCACTACGGTGTCCTGGGCAACGCTCACTTCCAGGCCAGCCTCCCCCAGGACTGAGGCTCCTACAGTCCACCTCTTCACTGGCTTTACACTCTTCCGTCCGCTGGCTGTGTCCTTTCCTCCTTTCCTCGTGCCTGTCTTCTGTGTGCACGCGTGTGTGTCTGTGTGTGTGCGTGTGTGCGTGTGCGCGTGCATGTGTGTGCATCCGTCTCTCAGGAGGTGTGAAAGGACCAGAGTCTGTCAGGCAACCACTGCACTTCAGGACCAACTGTGAAATGTAATAAAAGCCTGTGTGTGTGTGTGTGTGTGTGTGCGTGCGTGCATGTCGTGCATGTCTGTGTGTGTATTGTGTGTGTTGTGCGTGTGTGTCTTGATAGGCATTCAATGGGCAGAAAATAATTGTTTGTGTGAGGAGAGAACATGGGGTAGAAGATTACAGTGTGTGTGTATGTGTGTGTGAGTATGTGTGTGTGTGCATACGTGCGTGCTGTATGTGCACAAGCGTGCGTATACGTGTATGTGTGTGTGCACGCGTATATGTGTGTGTGTGTGTGCATGTATGTGTGTGTGTGTGTATGTGTGCGTGCATGTGTGTGTGCGCGTGTGCGTGTATTTGTGTGTGTGTGTGTGTGTGTGAGTATTCGTGTGAGAGTGTGTGTATTTGTGTGTGTGTGTGAGTATTCGTGTGAGAGTGTGTGTGTGTGTGTGAGTATTTGTGTGAGTATGTGTGTGTGTGTGTGTGTGTGTGAGTATTCGTGTGAGAGTGTGTGTGTGTGTGTGTGTGTGTGGTGTGTGAGTATGTGTGTGTGTGTGTGTGTGTGTGTGTGTGTGTGTGTGTGAGTATTGTGTGTGTGTGTGTGTGTGTGTGAGTATTCGTGTGAGAGTGTGTGTGTGTGTGTGTGTGTGAGCATTCGTGTGAGTATGTGTGTGTGTGTGTGTGTGTGTGTGTTCGTGTGAGATGTGTGTGTGTGTGTGTGTGTGTGTGTGTGAGTATTCGTGTGAGAGTGTGTGTGTGTGTGTGTGTGTGTGTGCCTGTGTGTGAGTATTTGTGTGAAAACACATTACAGTCCTGAGCGCAAGTATGGTGGAGTTCAGCGGCCCTGGCTTGCTGTGGTCATTGCTGTGTTGAGAAGTCTTTAGATCACACTGTAATTTCTCTTTTATTGAAAGGCAGAGGGGGTAGAGGTCACGGGGGAGGGGTTAAGGGGTCAGGAGGGGCAGGTGGGGGGTGGAGGGGGTTTGGAGGCTGGAGTCTGTCTTTTCTGCCCGTTCCATCACAAAAGCTCGTACTGTCGCAGGTGCATCCTCTGAATTATGTCCCGGCAGTCGTTGAAGACGCGTCGGATGTTTTCGGTGTCCACGGCACAGGTGAAGTGGGGGTAACAGTAGTGCCTGCCGTCCCCGCTGGCTGTGCTGATCCTCTGAGAAGAGGCAGGAGAAGAAACCGTCACCAACCGCTCGCCCGCGGGAAGAGCGCCGTCCGCGTCCCCGGCGCCACCGCCCCCTGTGATGTGTACACCCCTTACTGGATACAACACCATCACATGATTGTGTAGGCCTATTTATTCACGGAATTTATTGCTGTTACTAGCCTGCTGGCTAAAGTCAGAGCACCGCAAGCTAAGCAGTTAGCTAAAGCTGAATGGATGCTTAAATAGCAAATAGTAGGTACTTTAGCTAGGTAGCAAGTTCACTAATAGCTCGCCGTCTAGCTTGTTTTTCAGGTTTAATAAAAAATTGCTAGGTTTATACATGTATCCACCTACCTAGCTAATGTTGGCTACCTGTATCATTCACAACAGCTAGCTAGTTAGTTATGGAAAAGCTAGCTGTCTTTGCAAGATTTGCTATCTCTGCAATTCACAAGTACTAGCTAGTTAGGTAGCCATCTTAGCAATATTCATTATCTGTGTAATTCGCAAGTTCTAGCTAGTTGGGTGGCCATGTTGGCAACGTTCGCTGTCTCTGTAATTCACAACTGCTAGCCAGCGAGCTAGTCAAGTAGTCGTCTTAGCTACTAGCTTATAGTGAGACTAGTCAAGCTACTGCAAGTACAAAACTTTCGAGGTATGCAATCATGTTGTATCCCAGAAGGGGCCGATATGTTGCAGTCGCGATGGAAGAAGAAATAGGGGGTCACCGATGGTGCAGGGGGACATTGACGGCACGCAGCGGCTCCCAGAGCACCCACAATCCCCTGCAACACAATCTTCCCATCCCACAGTGTCAGAAAAAAACATGGCCGACACAACCAAAGCAGAGGTCTGCATCAGCCAAGAAATGAGGACCGAGCCTGCCTATGCCCGCTGTCTGTACAAATGGACTGGAACCAGTCCAACAAGCTTTATATTTCACTGTCTGTAACGATCAGAACAGGGCGGCCAGCAATATTTATTTTCCTTCTGTTAAACCTGATGTTAATAAGTTTGTTGCTCTGGCGCTGTCAAATACAACTGTTTTAATTTGCTAGTTGAACATAAGGGCACACTACAAATACTGGAAGCTTTGCGCCATTTTTGTCTATTGTTGTTAACAGCTGGCAGAAGTAAACTTGGTCAACACTGTGCCCCAGAATACTGGGGTGCTTTGGTTGAGACTTTGTGCGGATGTATATGCGTTGGCGTACTTCGGTGGAAAGTAGTTTTCAAAGAAACACAAGGATGAGCTGCAGCAAATACCTAGAAAACTCAAATCTCACCTCATCAGGACGTATAGATAGCACTCTGGGTAAGTGAAAATATAGCCGCCTTTTATTTTTGGCTGAACTTCCCCTTTTAAGTATGTAAATATGACCTCATCAAATACATTTAAAAAAACAATAGTGAAGCAAGCTGGATCAGACACACAGAGGGGGGAGTGGTATTAAGAATGGGTAACAGAACGTATGTCTCTCGCTGATGCTGAAGCTGCAGTGTGGTGTTTAAACAGGGCAGGCGTCCCGCACTCACCAGGAACTCGTCCCGGATGAAGTATTTCGCCCTGGTGACTCGCGGGTCCTCCCCGGGCTCGGGCGTAGCTGCAGGGGGGAGAGAGGGCGTTTCTCAGCCGGGTCGCACAGATTCGGAAAACGGAAGCATCACACAACGACCTCACGTTACGTCACACAGCTACAAGTGTAACAAGCAAGCGAGGACGCCGACGTGCGGGATCGCTGCCGGGTACTCCTCCCTAAGACACGACGACTTCCTGCTGAGGAGAACTGCCTACACGGGTTTACACTACTGCTGGAACAAGTCCTTCCTGTGTGCCCTTTTCCTCTAGGAAGGGTCAATGACAGGGATTTCAAATACAAGTCCTAGAGGGCCACACGGTGTTGGCTGGTTTTGAATGTGTTCCTGCACTAACAGGAAGTGATTAATACAAGTCACTGATCAGGTAGAGTCCACACACCTTGTTTTGGCCGCTGACTGAAAAGAAAACTAGCGGAGACTTCGGGCTGGGTTTGGGCTGGGTTTGGGCTGACTTTGGGCTGGGTTTGGGCTGACTTCGGGCTGACTTTGGGCTGACTTTGGGCTGAGTTTGGGCTGGGTTTGGGCTGACTTTGGGCTGGGTTTGGGCTGGGTTTGGGCTGACTTCGGGCTGACTTTGGGCTGACTTTGGGCTGGGTTTGGGCTGGGTTTGGGCTGAGTTTGGGCTGGGTTTGGGCTGGGTTTGGGCTGACTTTGGGCTGAGTTCGGGCTGAGTTCGGGCTGGGTTCGGGCTGGGTTCGGGCTGACTTTGGGCTGAGTTTGGGCTGAGTATGGGCTGGGTTTGGGCTGGGTTTGGGCTGGGTTTGGGCTGACTTTGGGCTGGGTTTGGGCTGAGTCTGGGCTGGGTTTGGGCTGACTTTGGGCTGAGTTCGGGCTGGGTTTGGGCTGGGTTTGGGCTGAGTTTGGGCTGGGTTTGGGCTGAGTTTGGGCTGACTTTGGGCTGACTTTGGGCTGAGTTCGGGCTGAGTTTGGGCTGGGTTCGGGCTGGGTTTGGGCTGAGTTTGGGCTGGGTTTGGGGTGAGTCTGGGCTGAGTCTGGGCTGGGTTTGGGCTGACTTTGGGCTGACTTCGGGCTGAGCTCGGGCTGAGTTTGGGCTGACTTTGGGCTGAGTTCGGGCTGAGTTTGGGCTGGGTTTGGGCTGGGTTTGGGCTGGGTTTGGGCTGAGTTTGGGCTGGGTTTGGGCTGAGTTTGGGCTGGGTTTGGGCTGGGTTTGGGCTGACTTTGGGCTGAGTTCGGGCTGACTTTGGGCTGACTTTGGGCTGAGTTCGGGCTGAGTTTGGGCTGGGTTTGGGCTGGGTTTGGGCTGGGTTTGGGCTGGGTTTGGGCTGAGTTTGGGCTGAGTTTGGGCTGGGTTTGGGCTGGGTTTGGGCTGGGTTTGGGCTGGGTTTGGGCTGCGTTACACACAACCGCAGCCAACGATGGAATAAGGGAGGCAACCAAAGTCATGGCGCTAAACTGAGACAGCAAGCAAGCGGCCTCCTGTATGACGGCTTAAAATTCACTTCTAACCACAATATTCAAAAGCACCTCAACGCTGCCAAAAACTGACACGGTATGTAGACAATATCTAAAACTAGTTTTGTCCACCCAAGAATCCCCTAGTATGGTCTACTGCGACGGCAATGTTATTATATCATGCCCAAATCTCCAAAAAAAGTTTCTAACTGTGAGCAACAGGAACCACTTCATTTTTGGCTTGTAGCACCAGATTTGAGAATATTCATATGCAAATGACATAAAATAGTCCATCATTTAATCTGTTCGAGAAGACAAACCACAAAATCTGACCATCAGAATAAAAATGTCTCTGTATAGAGTAATAAAAACCAGAGGACCGAAAGCTGCATTGAGCTTTACAGGCTACAGTTCTATGTGAGGGTGAGGGTTATTATTAAAATAGTGCATTTAAATTAATACATCTGTTTAAAGATGTGAAGAGCAGCAAATTCAAAGGTTGGACTAATTGCAGCCTTCATGACTTGTGTAGAATCTGCCTGAATAACAAAAGTTCCATTAATATTATGAAGCAATGAACTGTATTCACACGTAGTATGAAGCAATAAACTGTATTCCCACTTGTATTATGAAGCCAGTGATAATTATTTATCAGGTACCATCATCAGGCGTGATGTAGCGCGCGAACTCTGGGAAGTACTCCTCGATTTTGGATTTTCCCGCCAAAACCTTCTCGGCCAGCAGGTCCTGTTTGTTGAGGAAGAGGATGACTGAAATGGTGCGGAGCCACCTGGAGGGACGGAAAGAGACTTCTTCAGAGCAGGCCGACGGAGGAGGCGGCATCTCTAACGGCGGGGAAACGACGTCTGCCTTTCCATCATAACGCCAAACCAGTTTACCTCAGAGCGCAAAACAAAGCGGCCATTTCCAGGCCGACTGGACTGCGCAGTCCCCCATCTTGCTTTTGGCTACGACTCAAATTAATCCTTCACTCATCAGGGTGAGGGTCGAGGCGTGGGCTATCGTGTGGGCTCACTGAAGTGGTTTCCGTTAGCCTTAACTGTTATCATTTTCCTAACTGGAAGATGCTATAGTGTAGTGTTTTCATAAAATGTATATTTATGAACAAAAACTAAAAATCTGTCAAAACAAATGGTGATAGCGACTGGGCACGTTTTCCACCTAAAATTTATACCACACAGCTATCCAAAAATGTGTCAAACTGAAGATTAAAAACAAAGTTTATGGAACAGACTGCACATTGCCCCTTGGTTTGTTATGTTCACAGATTTCACAAACTGTTTCCTTAATATAAATATCAATTTATCAATAATATAAGTTCTACCTCCCTGCGGCTCAAGTCACTCACTGTATATGTGTATATGTGTGTGTGTGTGTGTGTGTGCGTGTGTGCGTGTGCGTGTGTTTGCGTGTGTGTGCGCGTGTATGTGAGCATGTGTGTGTGTGTGTGTGTGTGAGTGCGTGTGTGTGTGTGTGCGTGTATGTGTGTGTGTGTGTGTGCGTGCGTGTGCGCGCGTGTGTGTGTGCGTGCGCGTGTATGTGGGTGTGTACGCATGCGTGCGTGTGTGTGCGTGTGTGTGCGCAGTGTGGAATAAGGCTGGGAAGATGGGGCCTGCACAGCACCTGTTGTTCCAGATGTTCTTGAAGAGGTTGAGGGCCTCCTGCAGGCGGTTGGTCTGATTGTCCTCCCGTACCACCATGTTGTAGCTGCTGCTGGCCACCACAAAAATAATGGCCGTCACATCTGTGATAACACACAGGGCGAAGCAAGGGTTAACACTGCGGAGACAGACCGAGCAACTTAGCCGACACCCTTACTCAATACACAGCATGCGTTTATACTCCACAACACTCTTTCACTGCAGCAATTCAGGTGAAGTGGCTTCCTCACACAAGGGTGCAACAGCAGGGCCCCACCTCGAATTTGAACCTGCAACCTCCAGGGAACAAGCCCAGTTCCCCAACCACTACGCTACATTACAGCCTGTGCCTGACCAACAGAAGCAGGAGTCACTCCCCATTATATTGAGCCTGTCTGCAGAAAGACTCATTTAACGTCTCATTGCGGCTGCATAGCAAAGGCCTGTATCTCACATTTAAACAGGAAGTGAAAGTTTAGGCGTGACAGAGGACTTAGAAGTGAAGGATGAGTGTACCTACTGTGTCACTTATCATCATGTTGCAGTGTGAGTTGCTGCTATCGGATGCTAACAGTCACAACCTTCTTCTGTTCTTTTTTAAAAGTCACGCAGGATAAGCTAAATGCTTAATGCACAAATATACACCACAAATAAGAAACGTGCGGAGAGGACCATGTTAGAACCAGACCTGGGTCAAATACGTATTTGACCCAGGTCTAGTTAGAAGTGAGAATGGTTATTTCCTGAAATTGTCTTTTATTTGTGGCATGTCAAACTTATGTAGGAGGACTTTCCATACATGTTCTCTATAGTCCACTGAATTAGCAGTCTTGTGCATGCTTCGACATGTGATTACGATACATTCCAAGTTTATATTCAGTTGTGGTTCATTTTTCATTTCAGTTCACCTATTTCAACTGTTCTGCCTAATTTTGCAAGAACCCCCCCCCCACCCCCCAATGAGTATACCTCTTGTACGTTTTAACTTTGGTATGTTAATACCTACTGTTCTCAAAGTCCATATACAAAATCGCTTTAATCTATAAGTTCATTAGAGTTGTAAGTAGAGTATAAGTACTATTAAGGCCTTGCCATCACACAAATCATGGAAATCATGGAAATCACTGTCACACTTTTTTGTGTGAATTCTTGGTCCAAGTTCATCCGTCTCAACGTAATCATTTGTTGCTGCTTTGTAAAATTTTCCACCACCCACTGACCCATCATTTCAGACATTTCCTTTTCATAAAATGGTAACGTTTTCACTGAAATATCTCCTTCAGCACTTTCTGTATCTCTCCTGGTTCATCTATGACATGTTGTCCACCCCATTAATGTTTTTAACAAAGCTAAAAGTTTTAGTAATGACATATTTGCAAGTTTGGGAAATCCAGTCCACCATTTCCTATTTAATTTCACGCTCCCCTCTTCCCTAACAAATTAATTTAATATCCTACCCCATTTTATAAACCCTTACAATGGTATGGGCAATGTTTGAAACAATCACAAACAGGAAGCAGGAAGACAATATTCATTCTTAGTCTAATTCCTCTTACTATTAATTAAAACATTTCCTATAAATTGTTATTCTTTCTTTTATTCTGTGAATCCCACACCATCCTATTTTATGTCATTTATTAAGCAGAACAGCCCAGGTTTATCTAACTGTGTCCCTTAAATCATGTTCAAAGATCCATTTTATACAAACTTACTACTTTATGTAACTATATTAACAATGTTTAATGTTTATTCTATTTTACATATACGTTTATGGTGTAGAAGTGCGTTGTGCACAATGCTAGAAAAAAAAAAAAACTCAAGTTGTTTGTTGTTGTTAGTAGTTGTAGTAATAGTATTAGTAGTAGTTTTTCATAGCAGTAGCAGTAGCAGTATTAGTAGTAGCAGTAGTAGCAGCAGCAGTAGTAGGAGTAGTAGTAGTAGTAGTATTAGCAGTAGAAGTAACAGTAGTAGTAATAGTATTAGTAGTAGTTTTTCGTAGCAGTAGCAGTAGTAGCAGCGGCAGTAGTAGTAGTATTAGTAGTAGTAGCAGTAAGAGTAGCATTAGTAGTAGCATTAGTAGTAATACTAGTATTAGTCGTAGTAGCAGCAGCAGCAGCAGTAATAGTAGTAGCAGTAGTATTAGTAGTAATAGTAGTATTAGTCGTAGTAGTAGTAGCAGCAGCAGCATTAGTAGTAGTAGCATCAGTATTAGTAGTATTAGTAGTAGCAGCAGCAACAGTATTAGTAGTATTAGTACCAGTTGCAGTAGTAGCAGCAGTAGCTGTAGTATTAGTATCATTAGTAGTAGCAGCAGCAGCAGTAGTAGCAGCAGTAGTAGTATTAGTATCATTAGTAGTAGCAGCAGCAGCAGCAGTAGTATTAGTACCAGTTGCAGTAGTAGCAGAAGTAGCTGTAGTATTAGTATCATTAGTAGTAGCAGCAGCAGCAGTAGTAGCAGCAGTAGTAGTATTAGTATCATTAGTAGTAGCAGCAGCAGCAGTAGTAGTATTAGCATCATTAGTAGTAGCAGCAGCAGTAGCAGTAGTAGCAGTAGTATTAGTCGTATTAGTACCAGTTGCAATAATAGCAGCAGTAGTAGTATTAGTCGTATTAGTACCAGTCACAGTAGTAGCAGCAGCAGTAGCAGTAGTATTAGTATCATTAGTAGTAGCAGCAGCAGCAGCAGTAGCAGTAGTATTAGTATCATTAGTAGTAGCAGCAGCAGCAGCAGTAGCAGTAGTATTAGTATCATTAGTAGTAGCAGCAGCAGCAGCAGCAGTAGTAGCAGCAGCAGCAGCAGTAGCAGTAGTATTAGTACCAGCTGCAGTAGTAGCAGCAGCAGCAGCAGTAGCAGTAGTATTAGTCGTATTAGTACCAGTTGCAGTAGTAGCAGCAGCAGCAGCAGTAGCAGTAGTATTAGTCGTATTAGTACCAGTTGCAGTAGTAGCAGCAGCAGCAGCAGCAGCAGCAGCAGTAGTAGTAGTATTAGTACCAGCTGCAGTAGTAGCAGCAGTAGTATTAGTCGTATTAGTACCAGTCACAGTAGTAGTAGCAGCAGCAGCAGTAGCAGTGGTATTAGTAGTAGTCATAGTAGTAGTAGCATTCCATGTAGCATATGGAAGTGGTCTGGAATAACTGAAATATCTGAATGGATGATTGCATCATTCTTGTAAATAAGGCTGTTGGATGAAATATAACACAGCTGTGTGACAGTAACTGCCACACACATCCTCCATATGAGATATGTAACACTGTGTGACCCACAACTGAGTACATGCTTTTTTCCCCTATTTTTTTGTTTAATTTGTACATTAATTCTTTGGTTCTGAACAAGTTTGAACCTTGTGTATACATCAATTCTAATTGCCAGCGTATTACAAATAAAAGAGTTCTATAAAATGTAATGCAACTAAAAATGATGAAATTGATACAATAAAAAGAACTGATAATGGTTCTCAGATATTACATGTGGTGCGGCTTAAATCCTCGAA
This sequence comes from Anguilla japonica, assembly GCA_025169545.1. NCBI lineage: Eukaryota > Metazoa > Chordata > Actinopteri > Anguilliformes > Anguillidae > Anguilla > Anguilla japonica. The sequence continues at coordinate 2,367,199 of CM045895.1, forward strand.
AAATGTAATGAAGAAACCACTGAATATCTTCACTTGCATACTATACAGAGGTCTCACCATTAAAACACTGGATCCACTTCCTGCGTTCGTCCCGCTGACCTCCCACATCGAACATGCTAAGAGGTGAAAGACGAAGAAAAAGTACAAATTAAAAGCTCTGCATGTCCCACCACAGTCCAGTCTCAATTTAACTGTGCCTATTACGCTCTTATTACTTATTATGGTCAGACAGTGAATACTGATCAAACCCTGTGACACACTGATGAGCCCACTGCGCCTCAGGGAGAAATGACAGAACACTTCCTGGGTCAAACTCACTGGAAATTGACTTTGTCCACCTGGAATCTCGTCTCAAAAATCCCAGACGTCAGCACTCGGCATCTCAATAGGTCCTGGGAAAGGGGGGGGGGGGGGGGGGTGAGGGATGTACTGTTAATTTCTGCAGTATCTCTCCATCTTTGACTAACCTCATTTGTAACCAGTTTCATTTACAAATCTATTCAGTGCAAGAATAGCTTAGAGAATATACACAGAATCCAAACTTTTGACTTTCATGGACAGGCTATGATAAATTGTTGGCTCTAAAACAGGAAAGTGTAGACCAGTTCTGGGACGGGGGGGCAATGTTTGAGGTGGATTTTTTCCCCATAAATTACCCTCGGTCACTCGGCTGTACACACTAAACAGTGGTTCATTAGCAGACTAGGGCACAGTAAAGCTCAACACAAGGCCACTACAACAGTCGCTGTAATTTCAATCAAAAAAGAAATGAAGAAATGTTGAAAACATTTCAATAATTATTGGGCCTAAATGAATAATTAAGACACTTGGCCCTCCATGACTGCTCATGTTATGAAACATGGGTCAAAATAAATATTTTACAAGGATATTTCATTAAAGCTTTGGTTTCTTAAACAAGGCCGGTATTCCTTGCCTATAAGTTCAAAGGTCAAAAGTGGGTCACCTGATCGGTGGGAGTGTAGTCGCTCTGCTTCACGATGTCAATCTTGTCTAAAAAGCTGAAACAGAAAAGCAGAGGCATATTTACTTACACTAGCCAGCAAAGACACAGAGCTGGGACTTCAGCCCTTGTCAGTTCCCCAAGCTACCAGCAGAGGGTGTAACATTCCCCAAGCTGACTGAGAAAACTGGGCAGTGAGTCACCATCAGGTTGCTCAGTCAGAAAACACTGTAGTCAATGAATCTGCAGTAGTAGGAGCACTTCCTCCTGCTTCTCAGGCACTGGCCAGGAAGGAGGCACAAGCCATCGCTGCAGAATCTTTAACAGCCCAAAAACACCAGCACAGCCACCACAACACAACTTAAATCTTCAGACCAATAAAAAAAGAACTCACAGGTATCGTGGTTCAGGCCAGGATAAGAGGGGCATGGTGACAGGCTTCAGAGGGCCAGGCCCCAGCAGCACAGCAGTCTGCTGCATTTACACACATCGCAGCGTGGATCCTCAGACAGGTCTGGGCTAATACACTCACCAGGCATCGGGTCAGTTTAGCGCTAATGCTAACCAGTGGATCCTCAGACAGGTCTGGGCTAATACACACACCAGGCATCGGGTCATTTTAGAGCTAATGCTAACCAGTGGATCCTCAGACAGGTCTGGGCTAATACACACACCATGCATCGGGTCATTTTAGAGCTAATGCTAACCAGTGGATCCTCAGACAGGTCTGGGCTAATACACATGGCATGCATCGGGTCAGTTTAGCGCTAATGCTAACCAGTGGATCCTCAGGCAGATCTGGGCTAATACACTCACCAGGCATCGGGTCATTTTAGCGCTAATGCTAACCAGTGGATCCTCAGACAGATCTGGGCTAATACACACGCAATGCATCGGGTCATTTTAGCACTAATGCTAACGAGTGGATCTTCAGCAGAGAAACGTGTGGTTAGACCGCGCACCCACTAGCCCTGAGGCGGCTACTGTGCCTTCCTGCTGAAGGGACCAAACCAGCTGAGCTACCCACACGGCCCCTCCTAAGGATACGAGCCAGGACTCAGTGTCGCCTGCAGTAATGCGTTTTGGCTGGTTTGGGTGGGGGGTTGGTTAATTGGTGCAACAAACCTAAACTCACAGGCGCTCACAGGGAAGATTCCACCATTAATAAAAATGACAGGTAATACAAACGGGTAATACCCCACCCCACCCCCCGGAATGTGACACGGAAGGGGAAATGTGACGGGTAGGCTGCAGTGCATATACGGACAGACAGACAGACAGACAGACAGGGGCAGACAGACAGGGACAGCCCCTCCCCCACCCCGCTCTGATAGGGCTCTGATGTCATGTCCATGATTCGGATCCAGGCCTACGTCTCAATTATAGAATTTCTCCCTATTAATAGAGCCGCTCCAATAATAGCCTAGCACTGGCCTCCAGCCGGTAATACTGTGTGCTCCAGTACCAGAGTGACCCCTGAGAGGGTATGGCTGACATTACTCTGAGCTCATCTTAACCTCTACACCCACCAGGCTGCTACACCCAACACACACCAGCCCTCTACACCCAACACACACCAGCCCTCTATACCCAACCGACACCAGCCCTCTACACCCAGCACACACCACCAGCCATCTACACCCAGCATACACCAGGCTTCTACACCTAACACACACCAGGCTTATACATCCAATATACACCAGGCTTCTACACCCAACACACACCAGACTTTTACACCCAACACACGCCAGCCCTCTACACCCAACATAAAAAGAAGAAGCCGCCTGCTTTTATTTTATTTTTTAATACTTGTGGAAAGCAATGGGAGAAATGCTCCCCATTTTGACACGCTGATTTCAAAGTCTCAATATAAAAATGTCCAAATTGTGATCCACAAACACACTCACACACACTCACACAATACACACGCAGAAACACACACACTCACATGCACACACACACACACACAAATACATACACACATACACACACACACAGAGATGCGTGCGCGCGCACACACACACACACACACACACACACTCACACATACACCCTGCATCACATGAGTCATATGACTAGTCCCGCGCTGCATCACTGTTATTAGTTAAGGCTCTGTTCCACATACTGGAACAGAGCCTTAACAGATACCAGACCATGGGGCCCATCCACACACTGGGACAGAGCCTTAACAGATACCAGACCATGGGGCCCAACCACACATTGGAACAGAGCCTTAACAGATACCAGACCATGGGGCCCATCCACACACTGGAACAGAGCCTTAACAGATACCAGACCATGGGGCCCATCCACACACTGGAACAGAGCCTTAACAGATACCAGACCATGGGGCCCATCCACACACTGGAACAGAGCCTTAACAGATACCAGACCATGGAGCCCATCCACACACTGGAACAGAGTCTTAACAGATACACCACACCATGGGGCCCATCCACACACTGGAACAGAGCCTTAACAGATACACCAGACCATGGAGCCCATCCACACACTGGAACAGAGCCTTAACAGATACACCACACCATGGGGCCCATCCACACACTGGAACAGAGCCTTAACAGATACCAGACCATGGGGCCCATCCACACACTGGAACAGAGCCTTAACAGATACCAGACCATGGGGCCCATCCACACACTGGAACAGAGCCTTAACAGATACCAGACCATGGAGCCCATCCACACACTGGAACAGAGTCTTAACAGATACACCACACCATGGGGCCCATCCACACACTGGAACAGAGCCTTAACAGATACACCAGACCATGGAGCCCATCCACACACTGGAACAGAGCCTTAACAGATACACCACACCATGGGGCCCATCCACACACTGGAACAGAGCCTTAACAGATACACCACACCATGGGGCCCATCCACACACTGGAACAGAGCCTTAACAGATACACCAGACCATGGGGCCCATCCACACACTGGAACAGAGCCTTAACAGATACACCAGACCATGGAGCCCATCCACACACTGGAACAGAGCCTTAACAGATACACCACACCATGGAGCCCATCCACACACTGGAACAGAGCCTTAACAGATACCAGACCATGGGGCCCATCCACACACTGGAACAGAGCCTTAACAGATACCAGACCATGGGGCCCATCCACACACTGGAACAGAGCCTTAACAGATACCAGACCATGGGGCCCATCCACACACTGGAACAGAGCCTTAACAGATACCAGACCATGGGGCCCATCCACACACTGGAACAGAGCCTTAACAGATACCAGACCATGGAGCCCATCCACACACTGGAACAGAGTCTTAACAGATACACACCCACCATGGGGCCCATCCACACACTGGAACAGAGCCTTAACAGATACACCACACCATGGAGCCCATCCACACACTGGAACAGAGCCTTAACAGATACACCACACCATGGGGCCCATCCACACACTGGAACAGAGCCTTAACAGATACACCACACCATGGGGCCCATCCACACACTGGAACAGAGCCTTAACAGATACACCAGACCATGGGGCCCATCCACACACTGGAAGAGAGCCTTAACAGATACCAGACCATGGGACCCATCCACACACTGGAACAGAGCCTTAATAGATACCAGACCATGGAGCCCATCCACACACTGGAACAGAGTCTTAACAGATACACCACACCATGGGGCCCATCCACACACTGGAACAGAGCCTTAACAGATACACCACACCATGGGGCCCATCCACACACTGGAACAGAGCCTTAACAGATACACCACACCATGGGGCCCATCCACACACTGGAACAGAGCCTTAACAGATACACCAGACCATGGGGCCCATCCACACACTGGAAGAGAGCCTTAACAGATACCAGACCATGGGACCCATCCACACACTGGAACAGAGCCTTAATAGATACCAGACCATGGAGCCCATCCACACACTGGAACAGAGCCTTAACAGATACCAGACCATGGAGCCCATCCACATACTGGAACAGAGCCTTAACAGATACCAGACCATGGGCCCCATCCACACACTGGAACAGAGCCTTAACAGGTACCAGACCATGGGGCCCATCCACATACTGGAACAGAGCCTTAACAGATACCAGACCATGGGGCCCATCCATACACTGGAACAGAGCCTTAACAGATACCAGACCGTGGGGCCCATCCACACACTGGAACAGAGCCTTAACAGATACCAGACCATGGGGCCCATCCACACACTGGAACATAGCCTTAACAGATACCAGACCGTGGGATCCATCCACACACTGGAACAGTGCCTTAACAGATACCAGACCATGGGATCCATCCACACACTGGAACAGAGCCTTAACAGATACCAGACTATGGGGCCCATCCACACACTGGAAGAGAGCCTTAACAGATACCAGACCATGGGGCCCATTCACATACTGGAACAGTGCCTTAACAGATACCAGACCATGGGATCCATCCACACACTGGAACAGAGCCTTAACAGATACCAGACTATGGGGCCTAATCCACACACTGGAACAGAGCCTTAACAGATACCAGACTATGGGGCCTAATCCACACACTGGAACAGAGCCTTAACAGATACCAGACTATGGGGCCTAATCCACACACTGGAACAGAGCTTTAACAGGCTGAGCCATGCAGCAGCCCATGGTTTATTATATTTCAAAACTAATTCTGTTTTTTTTAAAAAGAACTTAAAACTGGATGTAATTTATTTGCCCTGAAATGGAGGCATGATTAAAAACAAAGCAAAACTATAATTTTCACAGAAAAATATGAAATGACGGTACAGGAGTCACCAGGAAGATAAACACGACCTCCTCTGAGTTTGACCAATAAGAGCTGAGACCACCAGTCACCTCAGTTTGCCTGTGTCACATCCAAAAAAGGCCTTCTACTTGGTGAGCATCAATTAATTAACTTTTCTTGTGCCTTTGTTAAGAGTCTTTCCCACCCCCGTCATTCTGCTAACGATTTAAAGGAATACTCCCAGCTGATTGGCTCACATCAAAAGCTCTTTCATTGGAGGACACGGAGCTCATCTTTCTCACTCCGGATGAATACATTTACAGAGCGCACGCACATTCACACATTGTCAGAGTGCACGCAAACGCCCCCGACCCCAAAGTTCAAAGTTCACAACTCTGGTCCAGTGTGTTTGTGCGTGTCTGAGTATGTCTGTCTATGTGTCTGAGTGTTGGTGACTCTGACTTTGACTTTCTGACTCTTTGACTCGGACTCAGACTCTCTGACTCAGACTTTGTCTCTGACTCTTTGACTTTGACTCTCTGTCTCTGACATTCAGACTCTCTGACTCTGACACTCTGACTCAGTCTCTGACTCTTTGACTCTGACTCTGACTCTCTGACTCTCTCAAAGAAAGGAAGGATGCTGCAAACTGTTACTAGAGCAGCCAGTCGGTCGGTCGGTCGGTCAGCGAGTTGTTTAGCGGATTTGCCGCTGCAGCATTAGCGCCGTAAAGCTGATGGCGGGTTTATCGCGCGCTCATCTTATTAAGGTAACAGCATTAGGACCCCGGATTACAGGCCCCCAAGGGTCATCCGCTAACCCCCACGGGCAGACTGAGGAGGGCTACAGGAGAACACAAACCGCCAAACTACCACAGACGCCCTCTCCCTGAACCACCCATCCACACCAACAAACATCCCCGTCTGCCTTCAGTCAAGCTTGCGAGCGATGGGGCTTCAGTGTCACTGACCAGCGATGGGGCTTCAGTGTCACTGACCAGCGATGGGGCTTCAGTGCCACTGACCAGCGATGGGGCTTCAGTGCCACTGACCAGCGATGGGGCTTCAGTGCCACTGACCAGCGATGGGGCTTCAGTGCCACTGACCAGCGATGGGGCTTCAGTGTCACTGACCAGCGATGGGGCTTCAGTGTCACTGAGCAGCGATGGGGCTTCAGTGCCACTGACCAGCGATGGGGCTTCAGTGTCACTGAGCAGCAATGGGGCTTCAGTGCCACTGACCAGCGATGGGCCCTTCAGTGTCACTGACCAGCGATGGGGCTTCAGTGTCACTGACCAGCATAGCGTGCCTCACATTGCCTTTGACACTTAGCAGAGGGGACAAGTAAACCCGCAGAATAATGTCAAAGAACAATAATCCATGTATATACAGAAAATAATTAATTTAGGACACTGAATGTCCCAAATTCAGACGGACTGGGGTACGTCATTACCAATCACACATTGAGATTCTGCAGGCTCTGGCTACTGACAGAATGTTCACCAATTAAGCCAAAAACAAGTGACCCCACAGAAACTCGGGGCTCCAAAATTCTGTACTTCCTGATTCATCAGGAACAATTAGGATAAGTCGCACCCTTGGTATAAACAAACATCACATTAGAAGATATCTGCTAAATCCTTCCAGCTCAAGGCTACATGGTATGAAAGTTATCCACAAATTTCTTAACTAATTCAAACAGTTGGAAAACAAGGCCCTCGTGGACAGACATCATGCTGAAACTGAGATACAAAGGGGCAGCCTCAAACATCAGGGCCCCTGTAGTTTTGCCCAAAGCGTCAGGCTGGCCAAGATGCCCTCGTTCTGACCAAACGACAGGACAGCCGAATGACACTTCAACAAAACTACAAGATGGCCGCTTCCGTCCTATTCCACACATTGCCCAATGTCACTTGCACGTTTATTTTAGTTTGGGCGATATTAAAGCTAATTCAATTAAAATATAAAGCTAATTCAATTAAAATATAAGAACATAAAGTAAAATAAGAAACCTAGCCACAAAATAAGTATCAAAACCCTTTATACTTCAAACTGACAAACAGATTAACAAAATGTTCTGAGCTTAACTGTTATTCATATTTCCCTGTGATTTCTCCACCAGAATCAGAACTGTTTCTGAAGTCTGTGCATTTTAGAGCTCATAAGCACATTTTATCAAACGAGCTACAGTTATAAAACATTTTTATTTTTAACTGGAGGTTGGAGGTTAGCATTGCTGATTTCCGATTAGCCGTCAAATTTACCTGTTCTGCCAACTGTAAAAAAAAAAGAAAAAAAAAAAAAAAGAAAAGAAAATTGAGCTAGCTTAATCAGTAATGCAACAGTAATATTTATTATATCAATAAGTGCGACCAATAGCCAATTCCAGGTCAAACAGTTTTTGCCTTTTAAATTTTTTGTCCTTTGACTAGGAAGCCCCAGTGGATTTCTCATCTCTTTCTCAAGGGGGACCTGATATAAACACACAATAACAGTCACATGATCACAGCTACAGAGGGCAATAAGTCACAGTTCTGTACAACAGCTGGACAAGATTAATGGTGGCTGCACTCCGCAGCAGTAACATCTAGTATTAAACATTTTTGAAATTGAAGAACGGTATTAACGTTTAAAAACTAGCCGGTACTGAGGGACTCCAGGGGGTGGGGTGGGGGGGGGTGGGGGGGTTATTTTAGCAGTAGCAGGCCTCATCCTGCAGCCTGGCTAACCGCTTGCGATCCTGGCTAATCAGCGATCAGCGGCTTATTCAAAGAGATCGCTTAAAATCCGCTTAAAACCCACTCCATATGCTAAACCACGGGCTGAAACGACGGCCGAAACGGCACAAGCCGGTCGAGAATGCCGCGCTATTGAGCAACTCTTAAACAAAAAGTGACATTGTTCGCCGGGAAGTGGCTAACCGTGCCGCAGAAGAGAGGGAATTCGTGGAAGGGGAGAGAGGAGAGAGAGCGAAGGAGGAAACACAGATTTCCCGCGTGATTTCCCAGAAACCCAACGATTCTGTGGGCCCGTTCTGAATTCAGTTTGAACAGCAGGATCCCGTTGCTTTTCTGTTGGATACACTGGATACAAGCCGACTGGATTCCGTGGCCACAGCCTCACAGAAATGGCATGCTTCTACATTAATCAGGATGCATTGGATGATTATAAATTCAGAGAAATACGTTATGGAATATTTATCAGCTTGAGAAACACAGCAAGTGTAAAATTTTCTGTCCTCTTTTGAAAAATGTACGTTACATTCACAGAGGATCGGTCTGTGGGACGGTTGTCTTATGTATGGGGAACCCTGAATAAGAGTTTTGGGTTCTCTCACATGATGTCCCACCGATTCTCTTGCACTGGGCACACAGAGCTTCCTCAGCGACAGATCGCAGTCAGCAAGAGCGATCACGGTGATATCCTCACCCATCATCATCCTCACCGGAGCCCGACAAGCTCACGCTCTGAGCCCCTTCCTGCACACCCTCTACACCAGCGACTGTGTCAGCCCCTCACCCGTCACTACACATTTCTAATAGTCAGGCGATACCGCCATACTTAACTACATAATGACAATAACTCTGTTTTAGCCTATTAGCATTGCATTTCCCATTTCTCCCAATGGCGCACAGCCTACTGCCAAATGTCACTAAGACAAAAGACGTATCCCTCAATACACCCAGAAAACACTACACAACCCATAAGCCCACTCGCCCCATCACCCAGCACACACTACACAACCCATAAGCCCACTTGCACCATCACCCAGCACGCACTACACAACCCATAAGCCCACTCGCACAAACACCCAACACACACTACACAACCCATAAACCCACTCGCACCAACACTCAGCACACACTACACAACCCATAAGCCCACTCGCACCAACACCCAGCATTCACTACACAACCCATAAACCCACTCGCACCAACATCCAGCACACACTAACACCCCCCAGCACCCCCTCAATCTGTTCTTCACGCCACTACCTTCTGGTCACAGATATAGGTCCCTATTGCAGAAAAGGGCCCGCTTTTGCAGTTTTGTCCCTTCTGCCAATGCGTCACTAAATTAAAAACCTGAGTGCATGCATGTATTGTTTTGTGTGTGAATGTATGAATATACATGAAAACAGGAATGTGTGGCCTGTGTTTATGTGGGTACATATTGTAGAGAAACGCTCCTGAGGCTGTCTAACTGCTCCACTAACGGTGAAATTCATCTTTAGCACAGTGGTTAGCGTAGCTGCTAACAGTGAATTCATCTTTAGCACAGTGGTTAGCGTAGCTGCTAACAGTGAATTCGCCTTTAGCACAGCGGTTAGCGCAGCCGCTAACGCTGAATTCGCCTTTAGCACAGTGGTTAGCGTAGCTGCTAACACTGAATTCACCTTTAGCACAGTGGTTAACGCAGCTGCTAACAGTGAATTCATCTTTAGCACAGCGGTTAGCGCAGCCGCTAACGCTGAATTCGCCTTTAGCACAGTGGTTAGCACAGCCGCTAACGTTGAATTGAGTTTGATAAAAATAAACTGCGTTAAAAGCCAGAGCTTAGACTCCACTGTAACAGTCGAGGGGCCATGTCTGTCCATGGTCTTGCCCCCCAGGTAGGCCACCACGCGACCCCTCGTGAGCGTGCGAGAGCGGGGTCATGTGAACAGACAAGCCCCTGGACCCTCCCGCTTTAAGTGCGCTGTCTGTGCTATGCATGGACCCGTCCTCCCTCACCTACGCAACGTCCTTCTCCCCTCGATCACAACACGCTCCTCCTGGACGCGAGCAGCAGCCAAACTGATTTACAGGCTGCCGAAGCTAAGGGCACATGCTAAGCAGGAAGACTGAACCGCCCCAGAAATGGAGCTTAAATCAGCTCTTTGGGCCTTCAGGGTGAGAGACGTGTTTACAGCAGAGTGGACGATTTTCCAAACTCACAGCAAGACTGGAAAAAACGGGCTAAAACAAATTAAACTTCACAAGAGCAGCACAGAAATATTCCACCATCGGCAACTGTCATAGCAGGGAGCCTCGTATTTCTGGTTATTACTTAAATGTTGACGTATATACTAGGCTATATGATTTAATTTATCATACAATAGCTAGCATTTCATATTGTTTATACTGCTTATGAAACATCTACTTGATAACTTGTGACAAAATGTTACCTACATTTAATGTTAAACGTGAATTGAAATGGCAAAAAAAAAAAAGTACTTAAAAAAAAAAAAAAAAAAAACCTTTTTAAAATAAACAGAAAAAACCTCTCATGTCTCCTGAACTCCACTTAAGTGCAGTAACTTGCTCCCTATGCCCGCATTCACCCCCCCCCCCCCCCCGCTGTGTTCCTCCCCCACACACCCACGCCCAAAACACACACCTCCACAGCATTCACTCTAACACTGGAGGAAGGGAGGGAGGGAGGGGAATGAGTGAGAGAGAGAGAGAGAGAGAGAGAGAGAGGGTGGGAGTGAGAGGCAATGAAAGAGAGAGAGAGAGAGAGAGCTGTGTCTGACTCCTAAAATAGATCCCTGGCTCTCTGGCCTCCAGCTCGGTTGCCATGGCGACAGAACCACAGGCTCTATAAATAGACTATCAGCTCCAAATCTTGTGTGACTGGAGTGGGGCCAGCCAGAGAGGGAGAGACAGACAGAGAGCAGCATGGGGAGAAGAGGGGGAGGGAATGGGAGAAAGAGAGGGAGAGACAGACAGAGAGCAGCATGGGAAGTAGAGGGGGAAGGAATGGGAGAAAGAGAGGGAGAGACAGACAGAGAGCAGCATGGGAAGAAGAGGGGGATGAAATGGGAGAAAGAGAGGGAGAAGGAGAGACAGACAGAGAGCAGAATGGAGAGAAGAGGGGGAGGGAATGGGAAAAAGAGGGAGAGGGAGAGACAGACAGAGAGCAGAATGGGGAGAAGAGGGGGAGGGAATGGGAGAAAGGTAGAGAGGGGCCAGCCGAGAGAGATGGAGTGAAACAACAATAAAAAAAGAAAAAAAGGCCAAGCTCTGAAAATAGGGAGGAGAGTTAACCCTCCACACACATACGCTATTGGCCAGTGTAAAAAACTCTCAGGCAACGTACAGACAGCAGAGGTCTTCAAATAACACGGCCACCGGTGGTCATTCCGGAGCTAGACCGGTGTGGGCAGTGGGCGGGGACTAAATCCGCGAGCCCGTCGCACGCTAACGGACCGACACGCCCTCGCAGCCACGGGATTACCGCGGTTACCGATTAAACACTCCCCCCTGACACACGCGCTTCCACACGGACACTCCGCCCTGACACACGCGCTTCCGCACGGACACTCCCCCCTGAAAACACGCGCTTCCACACGGACACTCCCCCTGACACACACGCTTCCACACGGACACTCCCCCCCTGACACACGCGCTTCCACACGGACACTCCCCCCTGACACACGCGCTTCCACACGGACACTCCGCCCTGACACACACCACGCTTCCACACGGACACATCCCCTGACACACGCGCTTCCGCACGGACACTCCCCCTGACACACGCGCTTCCACACGGACAACTCCCCCCTGACACACGCCCCTTTCACACGGACACTCCCCCCTGACACACGCGCTTCCACACGGACACTCCCCCCTGACACACGCGCTTTACCACACGGACACTCCCCCCCTGGACACACGCCGCTTTCACACGGACACTCCCCCTGACACACGCGCTTCCACACGGACACTCCCCCTGACACACGCGCTTCCACACGGACACTCCCCCCTGACACACGCGCTTCCACACGGACACTCCCCCCTGACACACGCGCTTCCACACGGACACGCCCCCCTGACACACGCGCTTCCACACGGACACTCCCCCCTGACACACGCGCTTCCACACGGACACTCCCCCCTGACACACACGCGCTTCCGCAAGGACACTCCCCCTGACACACGCGCTTCCACACGGACACTCCCCCCTGACACACGCACTTCCACATGGACACTCCACCCTGACACACGCGCTTCCACGCGGACACTCCCCCCTGACACACGCCCTTCCACACGGACACTCCCCACTGACACACGCGCTTCCACACGGACACGCAGATGCTGGATTCAGCCCCCTCCACAGAATGAAAAAGTGCTTTCTTTCCCGCTACACACCCCCCCCCACCCCCCATTTCCAGTGAATTCTCTGGCTCTGCCCCTTCCCTCCCTCCTCTCCTGAGACTCAGTGATTCAGTCCCAACCATTTTCATGCTGACTGTAAAGACACTACTACAGAGGACAGAGAGAAAGAGAGAGAGGAGAGAGCAAGGGGGGGGGGGGGCAGGCAGTGAGTAGAGGGAACGAGGGAGTGAAAGACAGAGGGAGGGAGACAGAAAGAGAAAGACAGAGGGGGTGAGAGAAAGAGAAAGTAAAAGAAAAAGGGGGAGAGGGAGAGAGAGGGACAGACAGAAGAGAGGAAAAGGAATGAGGGAGTGAAATAAGGGTGAAAAAGAGAAAGGAGGACAGGGATGTAGAGAGAGGAGAGGTAGTCGGCAAACCCCCATGGGAAAGACAAAATGGCAGAATGGGCTGGCAAATAGAGATTACCCATAAAGCACTGCTCCCTCACCTACCATGCTAATGGCTCCATGCTAGTGACACACAAACACAAACTTTCCACAATGTACCCAGGAGAGGGAGGGAGATGGTGGGGGTGGAGAGGAGAGAACTCTTCAGCCCCCAAACTTAATCTCACACTACAACTGCCCTCAACACAGTGCTCAGCACAGCTATCCACTCTTAACACAGCACTTAGCACAGCTAGCCTCCCTCAACACAGCATTTAGCACAGCAACCCACCCTCAACACAGCGTTTAGCAGCTACCCTCCCTCAACACAATGCTTAGCACAGCTAGCCATTCTCATTCAGCACAGGCAGCCTCCCTCACCACAGCACATAGCACAGCTAGCCTTCCTCACCATAGCATTTAGCACAGCTAGCCTCCCACATTACAGCGTTAAGCACAGCTAGCCTACCCCAACACAGCATTTAGCACAGCTAGTCTCCCACATTACAGCGTTAAGCACAGCTAGCCTACCTCAACACAGCATTTAGCACAGCTAGCCTCCCACATTACAGCGTTAAGCACAGCTAGCCTACCTCAACACAGTACTCAGCACAGCTAGCCTCCCACATTACAGCGTTAAGCACATCTAGCCTACTTCAACACAGCATTTAGCACAGCTAGCCTCCCACATTACAGCGTTAAGCACAGCTAGCCTACCTCAACACAGTGCTCAGCACAGCTAGCCTCCCACATTACAACGTTAAGCACAGCTAGCCTCCCTCAACACAGCATTTAGCACAGCTAGCCTCCCACATTACAGCGTTAAGCACAGCTAGCCTACCCCAACACAGCATTTAGCACAGCTAGCCTCCCACAACACAGCATTCAGCACAGCTAGCCTCCCACATTACAGCGTTAAGCACAGCTAGCCTCCCACATTACAGCGTTAAGCACAGCTAGCCTCCCTCAACATAGTATTTAGCACATCTAGCCTCCCTCAACACAGCATTCAGCACAGCTAGCCGCTTCACTACACTGCATTTAGCACAGTTAGCTTCTCTCAACACACTGTTAAGCACAGCTAGCCTACCTCAACACAGTGCTCAGCACAGCTAGCCTCCCACAACACAGCATTCAGCACAGCTAGCATCCCACATTTCAGCATTTAGCACATCTAGCCTTCCACAACACAGCATTCAGCACAGCTAGCCTCCCACAACACAGCATTCAGCACAGCTAGCCGCTTCACTACACTGCATTTAGCACAGATAGCCTCCCTCAACACAGCATTTAACACAGCATACCTGCCTGTGCGCATGCGACAACATGCCCTGCTCAGTGTCAAAGCACATTTAAACATGCAGTGTTGCACACAAATTCCAACTCACTACATAAAGGTCTACGCATAAGAAAATTCCCATTAATAGCAAGCGCTAGCTTCTACCTAGAGACTACCAGAGACTACAGTTTGCAGTCAATGGCAAGTGTAGACAGACTGAGCGGCCTGTGTTCATCTTTCTGCGTTCTGACGTTCTTATTTCTATAAAAATACAGCTACTCAATCATGTTCCACAGAAGCCCATGAACAACCTCAGCTAACACATCGTTTACAAAATGTGTTTGCAGTCTAATTCTAGCTAATTTTGTTATATCAATAAATAATTTTTTTTTTTTAATTCCTGATTTAGTATGAATGAAGATCATTTAACAGTGTTCTAATGACATTGTCTACTTTTAATAAAAACAAATAGATATTAGTTTTAATGACTGATCTGAGATGACAGCGAACATGCCATGCTGGCACACGGTAAGGACCAGTAAGGACCAGTAATGACCGGTAAGGACCGGTAAGGACCAGTAAGGACCAGTAAGGACCGGTAAAGGACCAGTAAGGACCAGCAAGGACCGGTAAGGACTGGTAAGGACCAGTAAGGACCAGTAATGACCGGTAAGGACCGGTAAGGACCAGTAAGGACCGATAAGGACCAGTAAGGACCAGCAAGGACCGGTAAGGACCAGTAAGGACCAGTAAGGACCAGCAGGGACCGGTAAGGACCAGTAAGGACCGATAAGGACCAGTAAGGACCAGCAAGGATCGGTAAGGACCAGTAAGGACCAATAAAGACCAGCAAGGACCAGTAAGGACCAGTAAGGACCAGCAAGGACCGGTAAGGACCAGTAAGGACCAGTCAGAACAGGTAAGGACCGGTAAGGACCAGTAAGGACCAGTAAGGACCGATAAGGACCAGTAAGGACCAGCAAGGACCGGTAAGGACCAGTAAGGACCAGCAGGGACCGATAAGGACCGGTAAGGACCGGTAAGGACCAGTAAGGACCAGCAGGGACCGATAAGGACCGGTAAGGACCAGTAAGGACCAGTAAGGACCAGCAAGGATCGGTAAGGACCAGTAAGGACCAGCAAGGACCAGTAAGGACCAGCAAGGACCGGTAAGGACCGGTAAGGACCGGTCAGAACAGGTAAGGACCGGTAAGGACCGATAAGGACCGGTACGGACCGGTAAGGTCTGGTAATGACCGGTAAGGACCGGTAAGGACCAGTAAGGACCAGCAAACAGTGTTAAAATGGTATGTAGAATGGACTTAAGCTAAGCCCATGAGTATATGCTTAGCTTAAGTCCAATATATAAGTGAAGCTTACGCAGTACAAAACGGTGTGTAAAAATGTGATCAATTCATTACTATCCATTTATACATTCTGAAAACCAGATTTAAAAAATAAGTATGTCTAATGTAACTGATATTGTTATTGTTGATTTACATCTTTGTTTTAGGCGACTGATTATTCTGGATGTATTACATCTATGTGTGGTCACGCAAATAATAATATTAATAATATTTTTGCTTCAAAATGGAATTTGACAATATAATCAGTTATCTTGTTTTCCGTGCACCTAACGCATTGGATATTTTGGGACAGAACAGGGACTTGAGTTTCGCCCGTTACATTGACCTTGACCACCACAGAGCACTCGTACATTTCTGCTGAAACTGTATGCAGACAAGGACAATGTGTTTACAACGCTTCAGTGACAAAGAGGAAGATCCATCAGCAACATAATCCTCCACAGAATCTTCCACAGCAGCTAGTTTATTATTAAGAGCATGTAGTTTGAGGGCATTTGCACAATATCAAGCTTGTTAAAATGCATAATCACATGGATTATAGTGGCCAAAATGCCGCCCCCCCCCCCAATCATAAACTCAACATGGCATGCACAGCAGCCACAACAATATTAATCGCACAAACCAACATGCATACAAGTACCCACACACACACCCACGCACGCGCATATGCACACACACACACACACACAAACGCACGCACGCACACACACGCAAGCGAGCACACGCACGCTCTCACACAATTCATTTCGACAGACACTGTGAGTCAGGTGACAGGAAGTGTGTTTAAAAAAATAAAAATAAGAACAATGAGATCATGTCACGGCGAAGAGACAGGGTTCGCTTCTGTCCCGTCCTGGGAATGTGAGCATCTCTGCTTATACCTGCGTCTCTGTCCTGCTCAGTGTAGCTGCACCCCCCCCCCCCCCCCCCATTTCATTCTCACAGAGGGTTGAGGGGTGGTTTTCTTACACCACAAAAGGGACCAATTTTTATTTGATGCTAATCCCACCATCAAAGAGGGGAAAACACCTCTGAGTCTCTCGCTCTCCCCTTCCCTTTCCCTCTCTCTCTGTTTACCCCCCCCCTACTTACTCCCACTCCCTCCCACTCTCTCTCTCTCTCTCCTCCATTTTCTTTGCTGCTGCAGCAAGCGTGGGCTATAAATAGAGTGCTCTCTCTCCCTCTAACTCTCTCGCTCCCCCCTCTCTCTCTCCCCCCTCCCTCTCCCTCCCTCTCTCCTCTCTCCCTCCTCCCTCCCTCCCTCCCTCGCTCTCTCTCTATATCTCTCTCTCCCTCCTCTCTCCGTCTCTCCACCTCCTCTCTCTCTACTCTCTCCTCTACCTGTCCAATGCTTTTCTTTCTTTCTGTCCTCTTTCCATTTTTCTGTTTCTCTGTTTGTTTCACTCTTTCACATTTTTCTATTCCTCCATCTCCATTTTAGAGTCTCTCTCTCTTTCTCTCTCTGTATCCATCCGACTCTCAGTTTCTCTCTTTCACGTTTTACTCTCTGCACTCCACTCTCTGTTTCTCGAGATGGGGGGGGGGGGGGGCAGAGCTCTTTGCCACACACTGCAACTACCACCATCCCCCCCAAACAGGAACTCCAGGGTCATGTGACCACTGTATGCCTCTCCGCAGAGGCAAGACTGATAGATCAGAGGAGGGATAAGAGCAAACAAGAAGAAAAGAGAGGGATGGGGGAAGAGAGAAAGGGAAACTGCTGACACTCACGCACCACACACACACACACACACACACAAACACATACACACTCACTCACTCACTCACCACACACACCATACATACACTCACTCACGCACCACACACACACACAAACACATACACACCACACACTCACTCACTCACCACACACACACACAAACACATACACACCACACACTCACTCACTCACCACACACACACTACACATACACACACACAGATACATACATACACACACATGCACACACACAAGTACCTCACACGCACCACATACGCACACACGCACGCACACCTCACATGCACCACACACACATACACACACACACACGCACGCGCACACACACACACACACACACACACCTCAAATGCACCACACACACATACACACACACGCACACCTCACATGCACCACACACACATACACGCAAAACATATACTGCTGGTAAAAGTCTGTACTAACAGAAAAGGATTCCCACAGTTTCAAAGGCATTATTTTCCAGGACATTTTACATGAGCAACACCTGTAAGGTACAGAGGGAGGGGCATGGGGGGGGGGGGGGGGGGGGCAACCACAGACTGGGTCACCTGCGGTTGTGGCCCAGAACATTGCACCAAAAATCTTTCCCAGGACAAGTAACTGTTTCACCAAATCTTTAAACATCTTTTCTCATTTCTCATTTTCTGTGACTTTTCCATGACTGGAAAACTTTGTCAAAAAATGTAATGTTTTCCAGGACATGAGGGAACCCGGACATAAGTTTCCAACCTCACCAACACTCAATTCACAAACCCCATCTGCAGACTAGACACCAAAGCCCATGCGCTTCCATCAGCCAGCAGTGAGTGTGTGTGTGTGTGTGTGTGTGTGTGTGTGTGCATGTGTGCATGAGTACGTGTGTGTGTATGCATGTGTATGTGAGTAGGTGTGTGTGAGTGTGTGCGTGCGTGCATGTGTACATGCACATGTGTATGTATGTGTATGTGAGTAGGTATGTGATTGTGTGTGTATGTGGGTAGGTGTGTGTGTGCGTGTGCATGTGTATGTATGTGCATGTGAGTAGGTGTGTGTGTGTTTGTGTGTGTGCATGCGTGTGCATGTGTGTGTACATGCGTGTGTGCATGTGTATGTATGTGTATGTGAATAGGTGTGTGCATGTGTGTGTGTGTGTGTATGTGGGTAGGTGTGTGCATGTGTGTGTGTGTCTGTCTGTGTGTGTGTCTGTGTGTGTGTGTGTGTCTGTGTGTGTGTCTGTGTTTGTGTGTGTGTGTGTGTTTGTTTGTGTGTGTGTGTGTGTGTATCTGTCTGTCTGTGTGTGTGTCTGTGTTTGTGTGTGTATGTGTGTGTGTGTGTGTCTGTGTGTGTGTGTGTGTGAGAGAGAGAGAGAGAGAGAGAGAGAGAGAGAAGCCTGCACTTACTACTGTGCGCAGTCGATCAGCTGATATTCATTGGATCTCTCAAAGCAGGCCTTCACCCCTTCATCCTGCCACAGGGTCTTTGCATGTTCATAAAACTCCTGAGACGGAAAGGGAAAGAGACAGAGAGAGAGAGCGAGAGGGAAAGGGGGGAGAGACAGAGAGATTTTTTAAAATTATTGTATTCACCGTTTCAGCTAATTAACAGAACATTACACCAGCTAACATAAACAAGAATACCACACACACACACACACACAAGTTGTATTCTGTTCATATGTTTATTGGACATGTGCTTTGGCAAAATGTGTATATATATATATATATACATACACAAACACAGACATTTATTGGCATGACATATATATATATATATATATATATATATATATATATATATATATATATATATATATGTGTCATGCCAATAAATGTCTGTGTCAAATTCAAATAAGCTTTATTGGCATGACATATATATATATATATATATATATATATATATATATATATATATATATGTCATGCCAATAAAGCTTATTTGAATTTGAATTTGAGAAAGCTGAAGGCCAGAAGACACACCCAGGTTCCCATGATTCATCTTCTCCATGCCACCCCACTCCTGAACAGACCTTTTGCCCTTTTAGCAGGCTAACAGTCAATTCAAGTCTGTGGTCATCCCAAGTATTTTATGGGGTGGTGGGGAGGGAACTACACAGAATTTCCCTCTTAATAAATAAGCAAAATCGTAAATAACCACATAAAAGAACGATTAGGCAAATGCACACAACACAGAGAGAGCATTGGCATTTAATTTAAATCGCGTGCGAAGCTTCTATTTCTGCACTGTCACTGCCCTCCGTGGGACATGGAACACCTGGAGACTCGCTGGGTTCACAGATGCTGATGGCTCTGTGTGTTTCAGGCCAGCCCCTCCCCGACTGACGCCTCGCCTGGCCGGCCGGGGAATCCACTTCATTAAACAAAAGACACTCGACACAAGCCGAGACACAAGTCAGAGCCGGCTCGGCTGACAAACTGGGAACACTGTGAGCATAATGCTGTTTGCTGCTTCTAAAAAAAACAAACAAAAAAAAACACTGAGATACTTAAAATCGGTTGCACTCCACAGCTACCTGTATGTAAATGCCTAACATGCGATTAGTAACTTTAGTTTATCTCCTACATTCAGCCCTCTCGCTTCCTTCCTTAAATTTTTTATTCTATTACTCGGTTTGACTATTTTCTCCCACTTGCAAAATCATGCATGAAAAGTGCTGTAAAAAAAAAGTTTATTATTAGTTTATCGATTGAACACACTTCTTGCTTTCTTAAAAAAAAGTTTTCATTCATATCCTCTCTCCATTTCTGATCAACTAGACAAATCTCCCCCCCCCCCCCCCACACAAAAAAGCAGCACAAACCCAACTGTCAGAGTAACAGAGGCTTCCTTTATAACCAGTCACATGCAGTTTGGGGGGTGGGGGGGAGGTGGCCATCGGCAGTAACTCCTTATTACATTACTGTGGGCTACCCACAATCCTCTGGGCTGAGACTGAATGCTATCTTGTTTCTTTCTGTCCATGAGCTTTTAGTCACGGCTGTCTCCCTTACTTCCTTACTTGTGATCAAAGATGGCCTCACACGCAAAGACAAAGGTTCGTTCGCCTTGAGCATCTTGCAGCATTTGGCTTGGGTCTTTAGAAAAAGCACTCCTCTACACCACAGTCCACATAAAACACATGGAAGCACGCAGCACTGTCATAACCGTTACACATTCTCTTTACCGCTAAACATTCTCTTTACCAAACCTTACTGGTGGCACTGGGTCAGTAAAGGGTATGCACTGTAGAGTTAGGGTAAGGGCTCTATAAAGGCACTGTAGAGTTAGGGTTAGGGGTCTGTAAAGGGTACGCACTGTAGAGTTAGGGTAAGGGCTCTATAAAGGGTACGCGCTGTAGAGTTAGGGTAAGGGCTCTGTAAAGGGTACGCGCTGTAGAGTTAGGGTAAGGGGTCTGTAAAGGGTACGCACTGTAGAGTTAGGGTAAGGGCTCTGTAAAGGCACTGTAGAGTTAGGGTAAGGGCTCTGTAAAGGCACTGTAGAGTTAGGGTAAGGGGTCTGTAAAGGCACTGTAGAGTTAGGGTAAGGGCTCTGTAAAGGCACTGTAGAGTTAGGGTAAGGGGTCTGTAAAGGCACTGTAGAGTTAGGGTAAGGGCTCTATAAAGGGTACGCACTGTAGAGTTAGGGTAAGGGCTCTATAAAGGCACTGTAGAGTTAGGGTAAGGGGTCTGTAAAGGGTACGCACTGTAGAGTTAGGGTAAGGGGTCTGTAAAGGCACTGTAGAGTTAGGGTAAGGGGTCTGTAAAGGGTATGCACTGTAGAGTAAGGGTAAGGGCTCTGTAAAGGGTACACACTGTAAAGTTTCCAAATAATGTGGGAGGGGTAGACTGATGCGGGAATTGTGGAAGTGTGTGTGAGACTGCCTCAATTACCCTTTACCCCATCCCTTTAAAACCAAAAGGGGGAAAAAACACATGGAACATCTCAGCAACTCGTGCCTGCCAAATCCATCCATCCAAAGGTGAGTCTGCGAACACAGAAAACCACACCCCCCACCCCCAGCCCCCCCAGCCCCCCCCCCCCCCCCCCCCCCCCCCCCCCCCCCCCCCCCGGCTTGATGCACACGCGAGTCCAACCCAAACTGCACCCAAGGGCTCATTCTCCCAACTGGCAGGACTTCAGACTCGCGGTGTCGTCCACATGAAAGAGAAAAGGGCCTAGGGCAGGCAAAGCTGACACAAAGCATCCTCACAATGTAGCTGAGAGATACAGTGGCACTGTCATAATGCAATAACACTGACAAAACATTCCAGTAACATTGAGAGAACATTCTGTGTTAGCGGGGGGGGGGGCGATCTGGCCCTCTAGGACTGCTGGTCCCAGTACTGCCACTGGTTCTCATTCTAACCAGGACTGATTCAAACCTGGCGAGTTAACCCTCTGGCCAATCAGTGGCATCAATCGATCGATTAACTATCAGGGAGAAGAGAAAACTAGCAGCACGGTGCAGGGGTCAGGATCGGGGGGGGGGGGGGATCAGGACTTGCATCTGCTGATCAACACTTCCAAATTCAACAAACTCCCACAATTTAATTTGCTGTATCACTGAACACAGTGCCAAGTGTTGGGCACTTGGGTACTTGTTGGGTACAAGTGCTGGGGAGAAATCGTAAGCGTGATGCAGGTACATACAGACTAAATGAGAAAGGAACATATTCAGAACGTTATTTTTTTGGGCACCTTTCTCCAGAATAGCTTGCTACAATTATGAAACACAACTTCACATAGTTTCCCATCAACGAGAAGTTCATCTCAATATCAGAGAAATCATGATTGTCAGCCTATCACAAATGAGTAGTGCAAACTTTAAATACTGACAGAAAAATCCACTGACTCATTTAGCTAAGCTACATCCGCTCTTGCTCGCAACCAGAAATATTTTTAAACCAAGAAG
This sequence comes from Anguilla japonica, assembly GCA_025169545.1. Taxonomy (NCBI): domain Eukaryota; kingdom Metazoa; phylum Chordata; class Actinopteri; order Anguilliformes; family Anguillidae; genus Anguilla; species Anguilla japonica. Next base: position 2,389,733 of record CM045895.1, read on the forward strand.
ACAAATATTACGAATGTATTTAAACACTATTGGCCTCATTTACTGAGACCTGTTAGCACATCTACAGTAAAACTAATAACACAACTAATGACTGGGACAAATAAATACTGTGGCCAATCATTGGTCAGGTTATCGGTTTTGCGTGAGCTAAAAAGTTTTGCACGTGCTAAAGGGCTTAGCACATCCATGTGTATGCGTATATGACACGCGGCATGTTGTACTGTCAGAAGCAGAAGTATATTTAATAGCGTTAATGCTCAAGCCCCAGCCCACCTTTCTGAAAATGATCTATTTATAGCCAGCAATGAAACCCAGGCCTCATAGACAATTTGGCTTAATTAAGCTTTGCTGACGCACAGTCCAATTTATGCTCACAATCGATTTTCCAAACAGGCATTCAGGCCACGATACGACTCATATGATTCCCAGCATTTGTGTAATATTGCTCAGTGAGTCTTTCTAAAAACAGTTAACCCCTCTCTGAACACAAACACAGTAGCCCACTCTGAACACAAACACAGTAGCCCTGCTCTGAACACAAACACAGTAGCCCTGCTCTGAACACAAACACAGTAGCCCTGCTCTGAACACAAACACAGTAGCCCAACTCTGAACACAAACACAGTAGCCCACTCTGAACACAAACACAGTAGCCCAGCTCTGAACACAAACACAGTAGCCCTGCTCTGAACACAAACACAGTAGCCCACTCTGAACACAGTAGCACCACTCTGAACACAAACACAGTAGCCCAGCTCTGGACACAAACACAGTAACCCAGCTCTGAACACAAACACAGTAGCCCCACTCTGAACGCAAAGACAGTAGCCCAGCTCTGAACACAAACACAGTAGCCCTGCTCTGAACACAAAGACAGTAGCCCTGCTCTGAACACAAAGACAGTAGCCAAACTCTGAACGCAAACACAGTAGCCCAGCTCTGAACAGAAACACAGTAGCCCACTCTGAACACAAACACAGTAGCCCACTCTGAACACAAACACAGTAGCCCACTCTGAACACAAACACAGTAGCCCAGCTCTGAACACAAACACAGTAGCCCAGCTCTGAACACAAACACAGTAGCCCACTCTGAACACAAACACAGTAGCCCAGCTCTGAACACAAACACAGTAGCCCACTCTGAACACAAACACAGTAGCCCAGCTCTGAACATATTCACCTGCTGAATGCTAATGTCCGTCTCAAAGTGAGCCGCCACACTCCTAGCTCAGCGGCATTAGATTTGTTTGGGTAGTCTTTTTCAGCAGCATAGTCTTTTACTTATTTATTTCTACATACAGTAAATGTATAGATATTTTGCTGAAGCCTCTCATGCCAAGCGCCTGCGCAGCTCTCTGACGCAATGTTAGACGACATCGACGCCCTGTTCTGAACCATACCCAGCGCAGGTGAGCGGGGATTTCCCAGAATCCTGCAGGGCAGGCCAGGTACGCTCCCAGGGAGAGCCGTCCGGGTCATTAAGCGCGATCATCGTGCTAACGAGCGGCACAGCGCTCGGCGGCTCACTCTCAGGTGAGGGGCGCTTTCAATTACCTCAGCAAGCCCCTGGGGAGCGTACCTGCTAATGATGCTAATTACACTAGCACAGGGCCAGGAGGACCCGCGGCTCGAACCGCCAGCTTTCTCCCTATCCCTGTGCCTGTCTCACTCACTGCCTCTCTCTCTCCCTGTGCCTGTCTCTCTCTCTCTCCCTGTCCCTGCCTCTCTCTCTCTCTCCCTATCCCTGTGCCTGTCTCTCCCTCTCTCTCCCTCTCTCTCCCTGTCCCTCTGCCTGTCTCTCTCTCTCTATCTCCCTCTCCCTGTGCCTGTCTCTCTCACTGTCTCTCTCTCTCCCTATCCCTGTGCCTGTCTCTCCCTCTCTCTCCCTATCCCTGTGCCTGTCTCTCCCTCTCTCTCCCTATCCCTGTGCCTGTCTCTCTCACTGTCCCTCTCTCTCTCTCTCTCCCTATCCCTGTGCCTGTCTCTCCCTCTCTCTCTCCCTATCCCTGTGCCTGTCTCTCTCTCTCTCTCCCTCTCCCTGTGCCTGTCTCTCTCACTCTCTCCCTCTCTCTCTCTCTCTCTCTCTCTCTCTCTCTCTCTCTCCCTGTGTCCCTGTGCCTGTCTCTCTCACTATCTCTCTCTCTCCCTGTGCCTGTCTCTCTCACTCTCTCTCTCCCTCTGTGCCTGTCTCTCTCACTATCTCTCTCTCTCTCACTCTCTCTCTCTCCCTGTGCCTGTCTCTCTCACTGTCTCTCTCTCTCTCTCACTCTCTCTCTCTCCCTGTGCCTGTCTCTCTCACTATCTCTCTCTCTCTCTCTCTCTCTCTCTCTCTCTCTCTCTCTCTCTCCCCGTGTCTCTGTCTCTCTCTCCCTCTCTCTCATCAACCACAGGTCACTGGATAAGGGGCTCTATTAAATGAACAGAATGTAAATAAGGATCTGAAGTAATAAAATCACATGCTAAGAATGAGCAGCAATCAACATTAAGGCACCACTGAATTATTGTTCTGGTAAAAGTCGGCTAAGGTGGGGATTTGTTTCCTAATGTTCCCAGCTCTGTGACCAGGTGGTCTCAATCAGTACAGCAGGGGGCGTAAACGAGGTGAGCCAACGCGGGTCCACCAATCAGCACACTCCGTCTGCGTTTCAGGGGACCAAACCAGAGTGCTCAGACTTCCCCTTCACACACGCTGGAAGTTTCTCCAGTGAGCGTATACCAGTCAGGCTCCTCAGCTTCAGCCATCGCTAAGGCTGCTGGGAAACAGAACGCCGCTGCTGCTTCCTGCTAACTCAGGAAGTCAGTCCGAGTCAGAGCTGGCTTCCCAAACGCTCGCACAGAGTGTTTCTGGCTTCACTCCGATGGAATTTTCACTCCGATGCGGAGGCCTTTATCAGACACTCTGATCCAGAGTGGCTAGCATGGCTCTCACAAAAAAGTGCCATTTTTTCATACAACCCATTTTACACAGCCGAGTATTTTTACGAAGAAATTCACATAATACTGAAGCAAGTCACGTTAAAAGCCACAATGACACCCCCACCAGGGATTTTAACCTGCGCCCTCAAGTGTTAAAACACAGTGTCCTACCTATGGAAGCCCCCACTGCCACCCCCCCCCCCCCCCCCCCCATCGGGTTTGAGCGCTCCTGGCCTTTAAGGGGGAGGCGGCCTGCCAGAATCACTCAAACCCCGCCTTACACAAACAGTTCAGAAGCCAAGGGGAAGCGAAACGCCAAAACAGGAAGAGACCCCTGACCCCTGACCCCCTATACCCTCTTTTCACCCACGAGCTGTCAATCCCAAAGCCAACCAATCCACGCACGGCAACCCGGGACCGCCTCCCCAAGGGTGTCACTCAGAGGAAGCCCCGCCTTCCTCACTGGTGCTGCACTGACCCCCCCACACACACACAATACCTCCCTTTTAAAATACTTTAATTCTGTACCTGTGAGTGAGTGTGTGTGTGAGTGTATGCGTGTCCAGGGGTGGCTTTCAATACTCACAGATGGAAATTCAAAGTCCTTCTGATTGGCTAAGTTGAGGATGTACTCGATTCGGAACTGGTTCTCGGGATTGGCTAGCTGGACCGGCGGCACCAGCGTGCTCATGGCGGCCACTATCGTCTGAAAGGCGGGAGCACAAACACAGTGAAACAGCCTGTACAGTCAAACACAGTAAAACAGCCTGTACAGTCAAACACAGTAAAACAGCCTGTACAGTCAAACACGGTAAAACAGCCTGTACAGTCAAACACAGTAAAACAGCCTGTACAGTCAAACACAGTAAAACAGCCAGTACAGTCAAACACAGTATAACAGCCAGTACAGTCAAACACAGTAAAACAGCCTGTACAGTCAAACACAGTAAAACAGCCAGTACAGTCAAACACAGTAAAACAGCCAGTACAGTCAAACACAGTATAACAGCCAGTACAGTCAAACACAGTAAAACAGCCTGTACAGTCAAACACAGTAAAACAGCCTGTACAGTCAAACACAGTAAAACAGCCAGTACAGTCAAACACAGTATAACAGCCAGTACAGTCAAACACAGTATAACAGCCAGTACAGTCAAACACAGTAAAACAGCCTGTACAGTCAAACACAGTAAAACAGCCTGTACAGTCAAACACAGTAAAACAGCCTGTACAGTCAAACACAGTAAAACAGCCTGTACAGTCAAACACAGTAAAACAGCCTGTACAGTCAAACACAGTAAAACAGCCTGTACAGTCAAACACAGTAAAACAGCCTGTACAGTCAAACACGGTCAAAACATCTGCGTCTAGTCACCGCTTAGAACAATCTTTATCTAAGCCTAATCACAAATTCATAATTAAATAAAAATGTCTAGTAACAAGAACTTCTGATTGCTCAAGAGGGTCAACATTGTGGTATATGGAAGGATGCTATCAGAAAATGACCCCTTGATACAGTTAAATTCTTTGAATTTGCACAACATCACTCATGCTGGCTGAAAAAGCAGACCAACTTACCTCTATAGCTTCTTTAATGTTATTTTTAATGTCCTGAATTTTCAGTTTTTTCTCTCTGCAAAGCAAAAACAGGAGAATCAGATGAAACACGAACGCTAGACCAGGCAATGCATGAGGAGCAGTTTGCACAGAGAGCCACAGGGATGCACAACATGGCTGCACCAACATCACCCTGAGCACTGACATCACCTTACCAACATCACTCTGAGCACTGACATCACCTTACCAACATCACCCTGAGCACTGACATCACCTTACCAACATCACCCTGAGCACTGACATGGCCTTACCAACATCACCTTACCAACATCACCCTGAGCGCTGACATCACCTTACCAACATCACTCTGAGCACTGACATCACCTTACCAACATCACTCTGAGCACTGACATCACCTTACCAACATCACCCTGAGCGCTGACATCACCTTACCAACATCACCCTGAGCACTGACATCACCTTACCAACATCACCCTGAGCGCTGACATCACCTTACCAACATCACCCTGAGCACTGACATCACCTTACCAACATCACCCTGAGCACTGACATGACCTTACCAACATCACCCTGAGCACTGACATCACCTTACCAACATCACCTTACCAACATCACCTTACCAACATCACTCTGAGCACTGACATGGCCTTACCAACATCACCCTGAGCACTGACATCACCTTACCAACATCACCCTGAGCACTGACATCACCTTACCAACATCACCCTGAGCACTGACATCACCTTACCAACATCACCCTGAGCGCTGACATCACCTTACCAACATCACTCTGAGCACTGACATCACCTTACCAACATCACCCTGAGCACTGACATCACCTTACCAACATCACCCTGAGCGCTGACATCACCTTACCAACATCACCCTGAGCGCTGACATCACCTTACCAACATCACCCTGAGCACTGACATCACCTTACCAACATCACCCTGAGCACTGACATCACCTTACCAACATCACCCTGAGCACTGACATCACCTTACCAACATCACTCTGAGCACTGACATCACCTTACCAACATCACCCTGAGCACTGACATCATCTCACCAACATCACTCTGAGCACTGACATCACCTTACCAACATCACCCTGAGCGCTGACATGACCTTACCAACATCACCCTGAGCACTGACATCACCTTACCAACATCACCCTGAGCACTGACATCACCTTACCAACATCACTCTGAGCACTGACATCACCTTACCAACATCACTCTGAGCGCTGACATCACCTTACCAACATCACTCTGAGCACTGACATGACCTTACCAACATCACTCTGAGCACTGACATCACCTTACCAACATCACCCTGAGCACTGACATGGCCTTACCAACATCACCTTACCAACATCACCCTGAGCGCTGACATGACCTTACCAACATCACACTGAGCACTGACATGACCTTACCAACATCACCCTGAGCACTGACATGGCCTTACCAACATCACCCTGAGCACTGACATCACCTTACCAACATCACCCTGAGCACTGACATCACCTTACCAACATCACCCTGAGCACTGACATCACCTTACCAACATCACTCTGAGCACTGACATCACCTTACCAACATCACCCTGAGCACTGACATCACCTTACCAACATCACCCTGAGCACTGACATCACCTTACCAACATCACACTGAGCACTGACATGGCCTTACTAACATCACCCTGAGCACTGACATGACCTTACCAGCATCACACTGAGCACTGACATGGCCTTACTAACATCACCCTGAGCACTGACATGACCTTACCAACATCACACTGAGCACTGACATGGCCTTACTAACATCACCCTGAGCACTGACATGACCTTACCAGCATCACCCTTAGCACGGACATGGCCTTACCAACATCACCCTTAGCACTGACATGGCCTTACCAACATCACCCTGAGCGCTGACATGACCTCACCAACATGACCTCACCAACATCACCCTGAGCACTGACATGACCTTACCAACATCACCCTGAGCACTGACATCACCTTACCAACATCACCCTGAGCACTGACATCACCTTACCAACATCACCCTGAGCACTAATGTGACCTTACCAACATCACCCTGAGCACTGACATGACCTTACCAACATCACCTTACCAACATCACCCTGAGCGCTGACATCACCTTACCAACATCACCCTGAGCACTAACATGACCTCACCAACATCACCCTGAGCGCTGACATGGCCTCACCAACATCACCCTGAGCACTGACATGACCTTACCAACATCACCTTACCAACATCACCCTGAGCACTGACATGACCTCACCAACATCACCCTGAGCGCTGACATGGCCTTACCAACATCACCCTGAGCACTGACATGACCTTACCAACATCACCCTGAGCACTAATGTGACCTTACCAACATGACCTCACCAACATCACCCTGAGCACTAACATGACCTTACCAACATCACCCTGAGCACTGACATGACCTTACCAACATCACCCTGAGCACTGACATGACCTTACCAACATCACTCTGAGCACTGACATGACCTTACCAACATCACCTTACCAACATCACCCTGAGCACTAACATGACCTCACCAACATCACCCTGAGCGCTGACATGGCCTTACCAACATCACCCTGAGCACTGACATGACCTTACCAACATCACCCTGAGCACTGACATGACCTTACCAACATCACTCTGAGCGCTGACATGACCTTACCAACATCACCTTACCAACATCACCCTGAGCACTGACATGACCTCACCAACATCACCCTGAGCGCTGACATGACCATACCAACATCACCCTGAGCGCTGACATGGCCTTACCAACATCACCCTGAGCACTGACATGACCTTACCAACATCACTCTGAGCACTGACATGACCTTACCAACATCACTCTGAGCACTGACATGACCTTACCAACATCACCCTGAGCTCTGGTTACTGACAGTGAGGCAGTCAGGTGCTGCTCTTTACTGCCAGTAAGTGTCCCTCAGTCTGCCGAGAGCCACGCACTCGTAATCCTGGCACTACAAGCGTTCACACAGGCCGATAACGCCTTACGTCAAGGTGACCAGAAAACGAGCCAAACCTCACTGCAATAAAAAAAAAACATTCCACTGCGACCTCTTCCTAACCCCCTCCAATGGGTACGTTCGCAAATCAGTTAATTTTATTAATTTAAATGCAGCAATACAGCTTTATCCAATCTGCATATGTGCACAAATCAGCCTTTACAAAACATTTTTACATGGGGGAGTGAAATGTAGCCAAGGGGCAAAGTTTTAAAGCCAGAGAGAGATTAGCCTGAGGGAGGTTAGACTGAGAGAGATGAGCCTCAGATAGATTAGCCTGAGTGAGATTAGCCTGAGGGAGATGAGCCTGAGTGAGATTACACTGAGGGAGATGAGCCTGAGTGAGATTAGACTGAGGGAGATGAGCCTGAGTGAGATTAGACTGAGGGAGATGAGCCTGAGTGAGATTAGCCTGAGAGAGATGAGCCTGAGTGAGATTAGACTGAGGGAGATGAGCCTGAGTGAGATTAGACTGAGAGAGATGAGCCTGAGGGAGATGAGCCTGAGTGAGATTAGACTGAGGGAGATGAGCCTGAGTGAGATTAGACTGAGAGAGATGAGCCTGAGTGAGATTAGACTGAGGGAGATGAGCCTGAGTGAGATTAGATTGAGGGAGATGAGCCTGAGTGAGATTAGACTGAGGGAGATGAGCCTGAGTGAGATTAGACTGAGGGAGATGAGCCTGAGTGAGATTAGACTGAGGGAGATGAGCCTGAGGGAGATTAGCTTGAGAGAGATGAGCCTGAGTGAGATTAGATTGAGGGAGATGAGCCTGAGTGAGATTAGACTGAGGGAGATGAGCCTGAGTGAGATTAGACTGAGGGAGATGAGCCTGAGTGAGATTAGACTGAGGGAGATGAGCCTAAGTGAGATTAGCCTGAGAGAGATGAGCCTGAGTGAGATTAGACTGAGGGAGATGAGCCTGAGTGAGATTAGACTGAGGGAGATGAGCCTGCTTACTTAATGCATGGTGCGTCACCAACATATATGCATGGTGCGTCACCCCCCCCCCACAGAGACACCAAGCAGAAGCCAAGGGGTGCTGCTGCTGAGATCTGACATGTGACTAGGCCACCACAAAAGTATTAAAATGAATTAATCAATCAATCAATTATTTTTTTAAGAATCATTTCCTTTCACTGTGCATCATAGACCTTTTATACTTAAAAAAAAATGGAAGGACGGACGGACAACCCAAAAACAAAATGCCTCCGGCCACGGCTGTGCAATCACAGAGGCATAAAAAATATTATTAATACAGTGCAGCAGTACAGGGTTTGCAGACTGCATTCAACAGAATGAAACCACGAGCAGCACAGCAAAACAGGAAAAACACCCAGTTCGGTTATTTGCATAAAAAATTAACTTAATGCAGAAATATTAATACATTTTGAATGTACCAGCGAGTAATGCACGTGTCTCTTTCATTTCCTTCAAATTATTTAAAATGCACCAACCACCCATTCCAACACACATACATCCGGGGCTAAATTTACTGAAAGCTTTTATGACGACAACATAAGAACACAAAAACAAAAAACGAAAAATTTATATGAAATAGCGTAAGCCTAAAGATGTCTTTGGCAAGCAAACATCCTGACCAGAACCACCACAGCAAACATCCTGAGCACAACCACTACAGCAAACACCCTGACTACAACCACCACAACAAACACCCTGACCACAACAAACATCCTGACTACAACCACCACAGCAAACATCCTGAGCACAACCACTACAGCAAACACCCTGACTACAACCACCACAACAAACACCCTGACCACAACCACCACAGCAAACATCCTGACCACAACAAACATCCTGACTACAACCACCACAGCAAACATCCTGAGCACAACCACTACAGCAAACACCCTGACTACAACCACCACAACAAACACCCTGACCACAACAAACATCTTGACTACAACCACTACAGCAAACATCCTGACCACAACCACTACAGGAAACACCCTGACCACAACAAACATCCTGACCACAACCACCACAGCAAACATCCTGACCACAACCACTACAGCAAACACCCTGACTACAACCACCACAACAAACACCCTGACCACAACCACCACAACAAACATCCTGACCACAACCACCACAGCAAACATCCTGACCACAACAAACATCCTGACTACAACCACCACAGCAAACATCCTGAGCACAACCACTACAGCAAACACCCTGACTACAACCACCACAACAAACACCCTGACCACAAGCACCACAACAAACACCCTGACCACAACAACCTGACTACAACCACCACAGCAAACATCCTGACCACAAAAAACATCCTGACCACAAACAAACACCACAAGAAACATTCTGACCACAACCACTACAGAAAACATCCTGACCACAACAACTACAGGAAACACCCTGACCACAGCAAACATCCTGACCACAACCACCACAGCAAACATCCTGACCACCACCACTACAGCGCGTAGCCTCCTGTATGACGGCTACAAACAGCACATTAGCCTTCAGAATAACCTTTAGCTGCGTGTCACACATTGGACAGGCTGTTACATCAAACAGGCTGTTACATCGGACAGGCTGTTACATCAAATAGGTTGTTACATCAAACAGGCTGTTACATCAGACGGGCTGTTACGTTGGACAGGCTGTTACATCGAACAGGCTGTTACATTGGACAGGCTGTTACATCGAACAGGCTGTTACATTGGACAGGCTGTTACATTGGACAGGCTGTTACATCGGACAGGCTGTTACATCGGACAGGCTGTTACATCGAACCGGCTGTTACATTGGACAGGCTGTTACATCGGACAGGCTGATACATTGGACAGGCTGTTACATTGGACAGGCTGATACATTGGACAGGCTGTTACATCGAACAGGCTGTGACATTGGACAGGCTGTTACATCGAACAGGCTGTGACATTGGACAGGCTGTTACATCGAACAGGCTGTGACATTGGACAGGCTGTTACATCGAACAGGCTGTGACATTGGACAGGCTGTTTTCAGTCTCTGTGGCGTTCTAGGCTCGCAATGAAAACAAGCAGCAGAATCGCAAATTCTCACTTGGAGGGAGGGCTGGGGTTCGAGGCGTATAACGACAGCATCGATCGAACCATTTTATTCTCACTAACCCCATGTTAAAGAAGCACTTTGCTGGCGACAGTTGTCCTGTATAAAGCAGCACAGCTGCAATGATCTGCGCACCAAACAAAGCTGGAAAACAGGAATTAATAACAACATGAAGAGAAACACTGAAAGGAGAAAGAAAGAGAGAGAGAGAGAGAGAGAGAAAATCCCTCTTGCTTATTTGGTTAGGTGGACTGAGAATGCCCCATTTACATTTTCAACATTTTACATTTTAAAAATCACATAAGGAGTGTGTGTAGTGTGTGTCTGTATGTTTGTGGTTGTGTGTGTGTCTGTATGCATATTTTATGTGTGTGTGTGCATGTATCTGTGTGTATGTGTGTGTACGCATCTGTGTGTGTGTGTGTGCGTGTATGCGAGTGTGTGTGTGTGCATCTGTGTGTACACTGAGGACAGGAGGATCTCACAGGTGTCTGACGTGTGCCTCATAGTGATGATTCATAGAATCCGAGAATACATTCATTCACCTTCCAGTAAACGATTACACGTGAACTAACATATCAGTTTAAAGGTCCGGGAAACTGGATTCAAACTGTGGCTATATTCCCCAGAAGTGACTGATTGTCTTCTTAATATTTCTTTCACATTTTTAACCCAGTAATAACTATTAAATCATAATAAACATTATTAGACTATCTTGACCTGTTCAGCAGACAAGGACAGGGTGGGCATGTATCCTACGCCTGAGTTATATTCATATCTGTAAGACACGTCATATGTAAACCATTCCTCATTGCTAGAGTCGGTTAGAGCAGACTGTCCTATGCATCAACATTACACTACCAGACAAAACAAAAGAAAGCAGCATAAACTAGGCTTTACCATCATATAGTTAAACCTGGAAGTCATTCAATGTGTAATAACTTTGTAACACTGAGCTACTGTACACTAACATTAAACTCTACAGCAGTCTGAAACTCTGGGCATTACACTCAAATAAAGAAAGGCTTTGATTCCATGTCTAAGCTTGAAAGCTATTTAATTATCGCTAGTAAACGGTAGGTCTACTGACTGATCCATCACGTGTCTGTTCTGCAACAAGTTCCAGGCAAAAATGGCCACTGCAAATACTAACTGTACGGGTTGTTGCAATATTTCAGTGCCTGTGGGCTCCAGAAATAAAACCCATTTCTTGCAGGTCTTTTCAGTTTTTGGGAAAAGAAAGAAGCGTATTGCTTTCTGTGCAAGGGGCAATGCTAAGGCATTTTCGACTTAGCTTGCCTTGCCCACTGAGTGGCAAGAGGATAACTTATATATTACAAGTAGGAAGGATTTCACTGGGCTTAGCGTTTTTGTTACCTAGCTAACACTCTGTTAACTCCACCCACTGAAAACCTACCGTTTAGCCCAGGGGGAAAGCAAGCAAACTTTTTTTTCTTTTTTGCAAGAATCATTTAAAAATATTTCTGAGCTGTTTGTGAATGCGAAAAAGTATTAAAAAGACATATCAGCAAATAATTCATAGATTTCAGTTTCTTGCCGTCCCCTTTGTGATTTAAACTCCAATGCATTACAGTCACTTGGTAGACAGTCTTATCCAGAGCGGCATGTAGCGGAGAGCATCAGGGTTACTCGGGAATACAAGAAAGTACAGTATCATGAAGATGGTAAATATCAATAAATAGGTGATAAATATTTGACTTCAGGGATTCCTGGGGACCTCAGAAGTGCTCACCAGCCCCTACGCCCACAGGTTATACCCCGTAGCCATGGATACGGCTAGCCCGAATGCGGACTATGTCATTAGTCCAGGGATCTCACTCTCAGGTACTGCAGGGCCTAGGTGTCGGCTGGCTTTGCTGCCTTTCAGCACTTAAAATGTTTCCTTTAAGTCACCGATTGGCTAGAATGCACATGTCTTGTACCGACTGGCTAGAGTGCACACACATTGCTACCGATTGGCTAGAGGGCACATGCCATGTTACCGATTGGCTAGAGTGCACGCACCCTGTTTCCAAGCCCTAAACTGGTGGCCGATCAAAAGAGAATAACTTGCAGGATGGGTTCATCCTCTCCTCAGACAGGTATTAACTCTTCTGCAACACGATGTGTAGCCTTCACTCTGGAGAAGCTACAGGCTAACGGGTAACAAGCTACAGGCTAACGAGCTAACAAGCTAAAAGACCAACACTTCAAGAGCAGTCGAAGCAGGTATAGTTAGGTAAGATTTTTTAACATAAGGCAGATTTAACAGGGTTTTTTCTTGTGATATCTGAAAGATTTGGCACTTATTTCAGTGGATTAAAGCGCAATCCAGCTCAATTTTGCAACAGGAGCCAAATTTGACATGTTGTCATGGCAGGAAATGACATCACAAATCACCTTGAGCCAAACCACGCTCTTTCTCCGATCTCTGATACTCTGCTGGTTCACTGAAATATACTGCAGTCAACTACACAATTTTCATATGATTAAGCACTTCAATAACATTTACCTGTGCAAATAAAAAGAGTCAATGAAAGCCTTGGCTTGGTGTGACAACAACAACTAAAACAGCCACAGGATTTTTTAAAAACCCAAATCATTCCAATTTCTCTTTTTAAATACACTCCTCCGTACCCCTATCCTCAAGTCAATCTCTCCTTTTCTCCTCCCATTCCACCTTCTCTCTGGCCTCTTCCCTCGTTTCGCCATTGCTTCCCTGCCCTGGAGAGGAAGCAGACACAAATCAAAGAAGAAGAAACCGTCTATAACTGCCAGTAAAGCCGGAGTTCTAGCAGTACGAATGAAAACGCAGACAGAATCACACCGACAGTTAGTCACATCGGCATGACTGGGGTCAACTGTTCAAAACCGTCTTCCCAAAGAAGAGTTTCCCAAAGACAGCTTCAACAGAGAAGAGGACAAGAAAGTGAAAAGTTGGACACAGCACAGGTTTCAGCTATTTGTGTTTTCAACAGCTAGAATCAAACGGTTAATAAATGAAACCTGCCAGTCCACCAGCAAGCGTGTTGAAATACCTCAATCTGTAACTTTTAATCAGTCATCGCAGAGCTCTAACAAGCCAACCCCAATTATTATTTAAGGAGGATGTATTTACAATCAATATCACTGCACATATTATTCCTATTATTATTAATATTATTATTATTTTACTGATTCCAAACCTACTATATAGGCTGGAAACCCACTGGCCCAACTGGATAGCACTAACTGTAGAACTTTACCCATGTGCCATATGCACACACGCTGCACTTCCATAGAAACGCTTACTGGACCTGCAATGAGCGGTGCGGTGGCTTGTCTTGTGCCACACATCAGGAACGCAGCACTGAACCTGCCTCTCAGTCCGAGACATCATTCAGAGGGTCGGGCCTCTCCTGAAACGGGGCCGTCGTACCCAACGGGACGCTTCGCCTGGATACCAAAAACGCGGCTGCACCAGCCCAGACAGGGGTCTCAACCCAGCAGCACCACACAAAACGGGCCAATGCCACGACCCAGCAGCACCGCACAAAACGGGCCAATGCCACGACCCAGCAGCACCGCGCAAAACCGGCCAATGGCACACAGTTCAGCTGGCGAGGGTCTGAATCCACCACCAGTCCGACTCACTGGCAGGTGCAGGAGAAAAACACCGCTGATGAGGGTTGCCAGGTTGAGACAGCACGCACTGCAGGGAGCATAATCCCAGCACGCACTGCAGGGAGCATAATCCCATCACGCAATGCAGGGAGCATAATCCCAGTATGCACTGCAGGGAGCATAATCCCAGCACGCACTGCAGAGAGCATAATCCCAGAATGCACTGCAGGGAGCATAATCCCAGCATGCACTGCAGGGAGCATAATCCCAGCACGCACTGCAGGGAGCATAATCCCATCACGCAATGCAGGGAGCATAATCCCAGTATGCACTGCAGGGAGCATAATCCCAGAATGCACTGCAGGGAGCATAATCCCAGCACGCACTGCAGGGAGCACAATCCCAGCATGCACTGCAGGGAGCACAATCCCAGACGAGGAGGGGAGAGGTCAGAACCAACCCTGCTGGTGATGCGTCCTCAGACCCATGGCTTCCTGGTATAAAACCTGAATAAACCGGCACCGTTAGCTTTGCGCTGCGCGGCGTTGAGTACGCTGAACATAACGGCGTCCCACTGCCATCGTACCGTACACTCGGCTTTAAAAGCTTCACCAACTACCTGTCTGGACCAGGGGTACTCAAATCTGGCCCTGGAGGCCAGCAGTGCTGCCGGTTTTCATTCTTCCCCTCTAATCAGGACTGATTCAAACCTGGGACAGCGGGTGAGTTAAACCTCTGCCCAATCAGTGGCATCGATCGATCGATTAACTATCAGGCAGAAGAGAAGGCCAGCAGCACTACTGCAAACATAACAATGACAAAGATCTTAACTGATATCACAAGAATAATAACAGAGCACCTTTCAAGCAAGCAAACAAGAATCTCAATGTGCTTCGCAGAGGAATAAAAAATACAAATTCAAATGAGTGTATTTTGAAAAACAGAAAAAGAAACTGCATTTCATCACCCACGTGAAAAAAACACACTAAATTGTATCTATTGAGAAATTCTTGCTGTATTATGTTTAAGATGGAGCAACATGAAAATGTTTTATTATTGCCTAAGCATGTTGGTGCATTCCTGTAGAGCCTGTTTGGTCCTCCTAAACCTCACACACCAAAAACATTTTTTTTTTTTGTAGCCATTGGTCAACGTTCTGGAGCACAGCTCTAAATCGTAGTTTTAACAAATTCATTTCGTTCATACAAACAAAAAAATGCAAAAATTTATGAGCTGGATCCGATAATAATATGAATGTACTTCCATAATATCTATCATACAGTACACAATCCGAAAACGAGAATGCGCTCTGTGAGTATGTGTGTATATTTATGCATTTCTTTATGGTCGTCCTGATTGTAAGACCTTCCTTTTACAGATAAATAAGTGCCCAGCTGATACTCTGCCATTAATGAAAGAACAACACCAGGTCAAAACCTAGTAGGCTATATGGCTGGACCGGCCGACCAATGATGTAACTTCATAACTCGGCCGACCAATGATGTAACTTCATAACTCGGCCGACCAATGATGTAACTTCATAACTCGGCCGACCAATGGTGTAACTTCATAACTCGGCCGACCAATGGTGTAACTTCATAACTCGGCCGACCAATAGTGTAACTTCATAACTCGGCCGACTAATAGTGTAACTTCATAACTCAGTCACAGACATTCGCGTTTATTGGGCTGGCCCCGCTGTCGCAGTCCAGCCAAAAATTCAGGATCACGTAACAGGGTTGCTCTCTCTACCCGCACAAATACACAGCTTCAGAGACACTGCACAGCGACTTTATCCACCCACACAGACACACAGCTTTAGAGACCCTGCACAGCCACTTTACTCACACAGACACACAGCTTTAGAGACCCTGCACAGCCACTTTCTCTACCTGCACAAACACACAGCTTTAGAGACCCTGCACAGCCACTTTACCCACACAACCACAGCTTTAGAGACCCTGCACAGCCACTTTACCCACACAACCACAGCTTTAGAGACTGCACAGCCACTTTACCCGCACAAACACACAGCTTTAGAGACTGCACAGCCACTTTACCCACACAAACACACAGCTTTAGAGACCCTGCACAGCCACTTTCTCTACTCACACAAACACACAGCTTCAGAGACCTTGCATAGCCGCTCTCTCTACCCACACAAACACACAGCTTTAGAGACCCTGCACAGCCACTTTACCCACACAACCACACAGCTTTAGAGACCCTGCACAGCCACTTCTCTTCCTGCACAAGTCAAGTGCTCATTAAGCCGCAAGATGAAGATGTAGGCCTACTTTCTTTTTTTTCCAAACTTAAAAACAGGAAAATAGAAAAACATTTCCATTAGTTGTAAAGTACGTCATTTCTAAACAGGAGAGCTGGAGATCTGACCTAAAGCTTCCATTCTGCACGGACATCCACTTCGTGCTGTAACAGCTGCGTAATAATTATGGAATAAATCTGTATTAATTTTGTACATTATGTAATAAATATGGTCTCTAATAGAGTAAAACCATATACAGCACCAGAACTTCTCTGCCTACAGGATAACAAATCTCACTTAAACTAGTCTCACTAAAACAGATTTAATATCATAGAATTTGGTCCTTTATGTGTAATATAAATATTTTTTGTATGGTTAACTCCTCTTGGAGTTACAGATTGATTATGTGCAGAACTTGTCACTGGTGCCCTTTTCACATTCTCCCACTGCAGACGGGCCGCTTCTACGTACCTCTCTGAAATCCAAGTGGGAAACATGCCCACTCTAGCAAAATTTGTGATGTCACAAATATGTCAAACCTACCTGGTCCACTATGCAAAGATATGCTAATTACAGTAGAGCGTTGTGGTAAACTGAAACGTTAGCACACAGAAAGCTGACTGGTTAGTGATGCTGTTGTGACAGTCGGTGTGTTGAACATGGCGGACTGTGCAGTTTTAGGATGCAGTCCCGAGGTAGGAACTTCGTTCCACTCGTTACCAAAGGAGCCCTTTCTAAAACAAAAATGGGTGGAATGTGTCTATAAAATGCGTGGATGTACCTGACAGCATCGGTACTGAAATCGATTCTGAATTTGGATGCCGTGTGTACAGTATACCCTGGGACCACAGCTGCAAGCGTTGCTAATCTGCACATTCATACATTCAGGCATTCCCAATGAGGGTAAAGGTGCACAGAATTTACTATGCCATTCAGTCCATTCTTGGGTGGAAAACCCGTAGAAATTCAATACAGAATATTTTATAAGGTTTTAAAAAAACTTCTGGAAGTGTACTTTAATGTTTAACAGAGCTCTCAGGATTGGCAAAGCGATGTTGTCAATCACAGGGCCAGCCGCAGTAGGAGGGTTAGGGTTATCCGGAACAGACTAGAATAAACAGATACCCAGAATCCTCAGCAGTCAGCGAGCCTTCGCAACCCACAGTTGGGCCTGCAAACAGCTCCTCCGGATTCACACAAACACCGGCCAACCACAGAACTAGCTGGCTGCCAAACACAGACCCTAGTTCTAATTTTAAAAGGATACGACCCTCAAATGCGCTGGCACTACCCCCCTGACCCGTGCCAACGGGGCGCAGGAGAGGGCTTGGGGCTCACAACTCGTAAAAGAGCTTTAAAGCGGGTGTGCGAGGAAGACCAGGCCGCAGGGACCCCCCAAAAAAAACTCCCCCACCCCCACCCTCCACCGAGGATCCCACAGGACAACACTCAGGGAACAGGAGTGAGTGAGCAAGAGAAGGAGAGAAAACAGAAGGGATACATGGGGGGGGAGAGAGAGAGAGAGAAAGGCAAGCATGAACTTGAGACAGGACAGAAGGCGGAAGTGTTTTAGTCTGTTTTAGTGTCTCAATCAAGAAAGAGGGGGAGAGAGAAAGAGAGAGAGAGAAGATACTTACTCTGCGTTGAAGCCATTGACATGCAAGATGCGCATCTGTTTGACTATGGTACTTTTCCCCGATTCTCCAGCTCCTGCAAAAGAAAAGAGGGAGGGAGGGAAAGAAAGAGACAGAGAGAGAGAGAGAGAGAGAGAGAGAGAGAGAGAGAGTCATTAGACCACTCAGAACACTTTTCTTTCCTTAAAAAACCCTGAAAAACTCTTATAGAGTTATACCCTATACATATAGCCACCCTTTTGCCGAAACGCCTACACTGAACAACACTGATACCGGTTTAAAACTGGGGCAGGAGAACATCACATGGGAGCTGCAGGACCGACATCCAAAAAAGAAACATGAACCAAGGCACCAAAATCACACCTGGTACTGTCCCCTTATCTGCTAAGGCTCTGTTCCAGTGTGTGGTTGGGCCCCATGGTCTGGTATCTGTTAAGGCACTGTTCCAGTGTGTGGTTGGGCCCCATGGCCTGGTATCTGTTAAGGCTCTGTTCCAGTGTGTGGTTGGGCCCCATGGTCTGGTATCTGTTAAGGCTCTGTTCCAGTGTGTGGATGGGCCCCATAGTCTGGTATCTGTTAAGGCTCTGTTCTAGTGTGTGGTTGGGCCCCATGGTCTGGTATCTGTTAAGGCTCTGTTCCAGTGTGTGGCTGGGCCCCATGGTCTGGTATCTGTTAAGGCTCTGTTCCAGTGTGTGGATGGGCCCCATGGTCTGGTATCTGTTAAGGCTCTGTTCCAGTGTGTGGATGGGCCTCATCGTCTGGTATCTGTTAAGGCTCTGTTCCAGTGTGTGGATAGGCCCCACAGTCTGGTGTACAGTAAGGCACTGTTCCAGTGTGTGGATGGGTCCCATAGTCTGGTATCTGTCAAGGCTCTGTTCCAGTGTGTGGATGGGCCCCATGGTCTGTTAAGGCTATCTGTGTGGAAGGTCTCTGTTCTGTTCCAATGTGTGGTTGGGCCCCATGGTCTGGTATCTGTTAAGGCTCTGATCCAGTGTGTGGATGGCCCCATGGTCTGGTATGACAGAGCCTCATCACTCACTAGTGACCCCCGCTGGTCATTCAGATGCCCGCGGTCCACCTGCACAGCTGCACATGAAGTGTGTTCCTCTAACTCGTGTCTGTGTGAGCCTCACTTGTGTCTGTGGTAAGGTAAGAAGTGGCGACTGACGCTGCGCGCTTCAGAGGAGAACACGCGCTCGTCTGTGCTCTCCAGGACTGAGAGCAGAGGCTGCCCCACAACGAGCACTTGGGTAATTTTGGGAGAAAAACAGGGAAGGTATTTTAAAACTCATCCTGGATGAAAAGCAGCTCGCAGTACGAAGGACGCCGCTGGCTACGGTCATCATAGGAGGAAGATGATGGACTGCGAGGCAGGAGTTCGCGGCGCTGCGTCCGCTGGTGTCGTTTGGGCCCACTGAGTGCATCTCTGAGGCGCCATGGCAACTCTACACCCGCACCATAACGCAAACACACTGACGCTAAGCTAACATTTAGCCCAGATTCCCTAAACCCTGTGCAAAAGCAAGCAGAACAGCTGATATTCTCAACACTAGGCTACCTCGGACCCGGACACATTTTAATTCAAATGCGCCCTGTCATAAAGAAATCGTAGTTTCCCTACATTACTGCTGTCAGTTAACAACTAGGCCTATATCAAACCAGTCAGAGTTAAGTATTGGCACCTTCGAAGTCGCTACATGCAGGTTTAAGCATTTGTGTTCCATGCGTGTGAGAGATGTGTGATTCATCAGAGTTTAAAGACTCAGCACTGAAATATACTTTAGTGCCAGTACACAAATTTACGCCCTCCATCATTAACTGATGCTCATTTTGTGTCTGATCAGTTCTTTGTGTTTTTATCATACACATACAGAATCCCACACTGTATCAACATGTCACCTGCGCAAACAAGCTGTCCTTTTCCCTGATAGGCCAGCCACAGGGAGATTCCACACTGTATCAACATGTCACCAGCGCAAACAAGCTTTCCTTTTCCCTGATAGGCCAGCCACAGGGAGATTCCACACTGTATCAACATGTCCCCTGTGCACACAAGCTTTCCTTTTCCCTGATAGGCCAGCCACAGGGAGATCCCACACTGTATCAACATGTCCCCTGTGCACACAAGCTTTCCTTTCCCCTGATAGGCCAGTCACAGAGAGATCCCACACTGTATCAACATGTCCCCTGTGCACACAACCTTTCCTTTCCCCTGATAGGCCAGTCACAGAGAGATCCCAGGTCTATGCATGTTCATGTGCCCAAGTTACATTCATATGCATAAAAAAAAAAGAAACATTCCATGTAAATCTGGACAAAAAAATTCCCAGATTGTTCTGAGCTCCTTCACAAAGGAACTTCCTATGCAGGAATGATATCTGACACACAGTTCGGATCTGGGTCAAAAATACTCGCAGTTAAGGTCCCAACTTTGGGACTTAATCAGCCCTGTTGCGGCCTCCTTGAAGACCCTGAAATTTCCGAAGTGCACGTAGTACCAGAAACATTTTGGCATTATTATAATCCTTATAGGACGCTCCAAATGACGTTATATTTGTACCAGCACTTATTATTCAAATACAAGTGCTTTAAAAATATAATTATTTACTTTGCTCATATTTTCATAAGTTGTTTCTATAAACACATCGTATTGGGAGAATTATCGGATCTGCTGTGTAGAGTTTGCGATATTCAGCTGGGTCGATACAAAAATAAAGCAGCATAACAATAAAGTAATACCTTGCATAAGGACTGTCGTTTCCAGAATTTCTGAAAGGCAGCCACTTTGTCAAGTGACAAGAATGTTCAAGCTTTTGCGCAAGTATAAGAGGCATTTTCTCACCAATGTGAAGTGTAACTACCGACTGTGAGAGTGAAACTACTGACGGTTAGCAACACAGGAGCAGAGACTGTGCCCAGCTACACAGGTAACACAGGAGCTGAGCCTGTGTTCAGCTACACAACGTGCTCAGTTACACAGCCAACACAGGAGCAGAGACTGTGCTCAGCTACACAGTCAGCACTGGAGCTGAGACTGTGCTCAGCTACACAGGCAGCACAGGAGCAGAGACTGTGCTCACTACACAGTCAGCACTGGAGCTGAGCCTGTGTTCAGCTACACACCGTGCTCAGTTACACAGCCAACACAGGAGCTGAGAGCTACACAGGAGCAGACACTGTGCTCAGCTACACAGTCAGCACTGGAGCTGAGACTGTGCTCAGCTACACAGGCAGCACAGAAGCAGAGACTGTGCTCAGCTACACAGGCAGCAGAGGAGCAGAGACTGTGCTCAGCTACACAGGAGCAGAGACTGTGCTCAGCTACACAGGAGCAGACACTGTGCTCAGCTACACAGGAGCAGAGACTGTGCTCAGCTACACAGGAGCAGAGACTGTGCTCAGCTACACAGGAGCAGAGACTGTGCTCAGCTACACAGGAGCAGAGACTGTGCTCAGCTACACAGAAGAATGAGGGCCAATGGGTGGCCTATTCGCTCAGAACGGCTTTAATCGTCTGAGCCAATAACAAGTTTAATCTGACGCTCTATAATCAGGATTGTCTGACACACTGAGCCAGAGGTTAATAAAATGTTATGCCACCCCCAAAACAAAGCTATGTGGGAATCCACCCACAAATATTTATTTTAAGTTTTTTTAAAGCAATATATGGTTTATGTGCTGTAGCATACTTTCCTCCAAATGTGCACGTAACAGAACTTTCGTATTGGGTATTGCATGCACAACTTCCCACATCTCTACACTGTGAACCTCCAGTCGTGTTGGGCATGCAGTAACTCTGAAACCTGGGGCCTTGATGTCCACAAATGTCTTTGTCTTACCATCACC
The DNA here is from genome assembly GCA_025169545.1 of Anguilla japonica. Lineage (NCBI taxonomy): Eukaryota > Metazoa > Chordata > Actinopteri > Anguilliformes > Anguillidae > Anguilla > Anguilla japonica. The sequence continues at coordinate 2,411,734 of CM045895.1, forward strand.
TCACCATTGACCTTATTTAGCTTACTGTATTATGTTATGAACTGTGCTCTTAAAGCCATTCATAAAATATATCACCAAGAAAGCATATGCTGCTGGATAAAGACTAAATCCAGCAATACACATAGCAACTCTCAGTCCAACATTACAGAAATAAGTAGCTGATTTCAACAGGACATTACATTAAATAACAGGCATCTAACCAGACAATCTCATCCAGGGCAATTTACAAAGCTGGGTAAATACTGAAGCAATTCAGGTTAAGTACCTTCCTCAAGGGTCCAATGGCAGTGTCCCATGTGGAACTCGAACCTGAAACAACCTTCAGGTTGTCAGCCCATTTCCCCACTGCCACCCCTGACCCTAAACAATGTTTGCTATACCACTGCAAATTACAGAAGTTGGTTGCAATTTTAGCAGTCAAAATCCCCAATTGCTGAATTTAAGCACATATTCCACAGTGGTGACCCACAAAACAAAAATTCAAGCCAACAAGAAACCAACTGATTAGTAAATTATCTTCAAGTAGAACCACAGGCCAATGAATCTTGGTTTAACCGTTACACAAGATGCATACGGTACAAAATATGGCTAATTAAAGGCGAAGACATCGACAGTGTTATCATGGGTTGGAATTTCAAATATATATATATATACCAAGAAGAACTAAGCCCTTTGCAATCGCGCCAGCTCGTGTGCTGGTCAAATTAACCACGACTTCCTCCCAAAGGGTTTTGTAGCGTTTGAGGGGTGTGAGCCTTTCCTAGCTCACACACAGAATGATATAGGTTGTCTGGTTAATTGCACACAAAATGCGTCAGGAGAACTTAGGCCACAGGCCTAGAGTATAAAAGTGTGCTACGATGAAAAGAATAATTTATTGAGCACGATTCCTGGGAACCCCTCGTAAAGCACACTACGCGGAGGACGCAGTATCACTGTAATAATAGCCAAACACGAAACACACCCATACATACACACAGCGCGTATGCACTATTCCTGGAGCAGACGCTAATAATTCCACTGATCTGTCACAATGGAACCCTTAAAACGAAAAATGTAAAGATATGACGTAATAATTCAACTCGGTACAAATGACAGCGCTAAGTTCTTGGTGCCTGTCCGCGGCCTGTAACCTACAGCGTGCGTTCACACACCGCTCCTTAACAGGCGCAAACACATCTGTTACTCCCATAATACATTACATTTAAACAAAGCGTTCCGCAAATTAAACAAACCGTGTTGACAAACATGCACACAAACCCGTCCTGTCTGGCATGAAAATAAGCTAGCTAGCTAATGACAGCTACAATTCAGTGTAGCCTACTCACAGACAGGCCTATCTATACGCTCGTCTATCAATAAACTCGCTATATTTTACTGTACAGCAATGCAGTTCATAAACATACCTAGTAGTAGTAGCCGGTGCGTTGCTCGGTATATTTGTTTGTCTTTTTGAAGCTGTTTCTCAATCTTTTTATTCGCTTCCCTCTGTGCCTTCTCCTCATTTCGCTGGTCTTCAGTCTTACTGTTGCCCAAACAACCCATCTTCCCAAAAACCCAATAAAAGGTTCGGGGAGGGGGTGGGGGTTAATAAAATAAATAAATAAATAAATAAGCCTAAATCCCTAGATTGGCCCACAAAATGAACACCTTGACAAAGATGTGTGACATTTATATATCGTTACAAACACAACGAATGCACTGTATAAATAGTAATACCGTTAATCAAGTTTTAAATACTAGTAGAATTTATACGTGTGATTATTTTGTAAAAGTCAGTCTGAGAACGGGTGGTAGTGTTGATGACGACACCCGGGCCGCCCTCTCAGACTGATAATTCCTCTATGTATTAGGCCTACTATTATTATTATTTATTATTATTATTGTTGTTGTTGATATTATCATTGATTGAATGTGTATGCATTTAAAACAAGTTAAACGTGTATCTGCATCTTAAGTTACGTTCAAAGGCATGAAGAAATCGTTTCGGGATTTCCACGACGTCTTACGGAGGAACAGAAATCCAAACACGATTTATGAAATTTCTCACTGAGAATCCATCAGTCACGCTAATAGCCCGGCGCCAGCTATTACTATTGTTAAAAACACAGTTCAATGAACGTCGAATTTTCTGTTTCTTCCCAAACCGTCTTCCACCAGAGAGAGAGAGAGAGAGAGAGAGAGAGAGAGAGAGAGAGAGAGAGAGAGAGAGAGAGAGAGACCGAAAAAATAAAAATAAATATTTCCACTAAAACGACGGCATGTAGATCATTTTCACTAGCTCTTCTAAAAATACGAATCCTTTTAAATCCGTAAAAAGACGGCGTTGTCCCCACCGAGTCTCCGGTGTTCCGTTATATTCCCAGAAATTATTTTATTTTTCCTCCTCTCCGGCGATGGTGGCTGCTTGCAGGGCTTGGCCCTTCTCTGTTTTTCTGTCGCTGTAATTCGTTTCTCCTCACATCTGTAAGCCTTCCACTTACGAGCACCGATTCGTCTTATACTCGCTGTGAACCTTCCAACGGAAGCAAATTTAAGAAAATCCTTCGCTATTTTCCAGTTTCTCGCTGCTACAGCCTGCTGTCAGACCCAGCTTTGTATTCCTTTTGAATTCGGATGGTAGATATACATGTGCATACAGACACATGAAGATACGGCGGTTTAAAAGCACAAATCCCAACGTGACAGCAATTTCTTCATTGACAGGCCGTGTCTGCTTCTGAATAAACGCGAGAAAATCTGTTTCTTTGGGGTATTTTTTTGCTTTTTTCCCGTTCTGTGGGAATTGTACATTGAGATAGATTGCGTTGAAGAGATGGGGTGGGGCAAACCTTTCTCACTGAACCCTGGGAACGACGATCTAATCACATGATTGCCCAAAACGTCAGCAACTTGCAATTCTGTAGAGAAAAGGCGCCCTCTTCAAAGAAACGAGAATATAGGCTATGCAAGTAAACACTGTATGGTGACCCCAGTGCGGTGCCAGTTTACTTCATTATTTCCTAACATTTTGTGTTTTTTTTATTAATGCGAAAATGATTTTTTTTTTTACAAAAGACACGTGTTTACTTTCTTAAATAAGTACAACTGACATTAAACAGAATGTGTCTCTCCAGCCTTTGAACCTGTTGAGATGCATCACTGTACAACGGGAATAAACCACATATGAATTGTATAAACTAACGAATTCATATGTTGGGGGGGGGGGGGGGGTCGTGGTTGGGGCGGGGCTTCGGATATCGGAGCACCTCCTTCTTTTGTCTGAAGTAAATATTACTGTTGCTGCCGTTAATTTTCATTCATTCATTCATTTTGGTAAAATGTACAGATTAACTGGGTATAGTAAAAGAGTTTTTCTAGTTTGCTGAGCCCTTCTCTCACACCTGACCCTCAGAAGCTCTCTGCACAGCCCGCACGTGCTGTCTTCCACCTTTTCACTTCTTACGTTGATTCTTCTTACGTTGATTTTTAAAAAATAAAAAACTGGTGCAACTGTCGTTATTCACATGAATGCTGTAAACTGCCTTTAAATTTTGCCTTCTATGGTTTAAAGTATGCTAACCATATCTCCGCAATGGATTGAACAGGAAAAACATATAGTAGCCTACGCCAAATAGCTGCGGAAATCCCCACGGACCCGAGAGGCGAGATTATCCAGATATTTGATACTACTGCGATTCTTTATGTTTTTGTAATAGACTACAATAAGTATTGTGATTCAATACAGCAATATATTTCTGTTTTTAATTTGTTTCTCATTTGACTGCAGGGAAAGGCCAAAATCATACGCCTAAGGAGACGAACATGCCAAAACTCCTTTACACCACATAATATAAAGCCTTGCATCAATGAATTTCACTTAAAACTTTCACTTGTGCAAATGAACACAATGAACACAGAGCAGTCTGTACAAAACAAAACATTCAAGAACATAGTGTCCCACCACATAGAGTTCAGTAGCGTAATTCCAATAAATGATATTGAAATTAAATTTAGGGGGAAAAATGAAAATAAACAATGAAAATGGTGAGAGTCATTCACTTGCAGCACCGCAATGTCAGAGGTTCTAAACAAGCAGCAGCTGTAGACCATCTGCAGTTTAAAACGGCACACTTGTAACATGCACACATCAGATCTCGTAGCTATATCAACTTGGTGTAAATATGTGCCATATTTCCTCAATTTAGCAAGTGTCACCATATAGGCGTTCAAGTTTTTCTACAACAGTCAAGCTGGAGCTATGAGGGAAATGGAGTAGTCAGCTAGCTAGCTATCCATGATGAAAACGTGCTGAGAGACCATTTGACCCAAGTTCAAATCAAATTTTAATAGGCTAGTTATGCAAGTGACAGTAAACCTACCAAACCACAATGAAAAATAACAACAGGCACACATACAAACATGATTCTAAAATTAGCTTTATTTTATACCTGGTTGCAACTCTTACCCTGGCTATAAACACCCGATAACTTCAGCTAATTTGCCAGGACCAGCTCTTTTGAGGCAGCTGATTCGGCGGCTGCTGGTAGTGTTTGTGTGGGTCAGGGTTAGGCTTAAGACCTTCTGGGGCAGCTGATTCAGTGCCTGTGTGTGGCTGAGCCCGCCCTTCTCCACGCAAAGAGGCGCTACACACAGGGGCCATCACCAATTACAGTATCTTCATACATTCAGGTTTCAAGACCAACATGTACATTTAAATCTAACATTTATATTTATATATAATATGTCATTTCTAATCTTGCTTTAATGATTGACATTACTCTTGGAAAAGCAATCACAATGTCGTAGACAAAATTCTCTCTATATGCTTAAAGAAAAGTGACATTTTAAAATCATAGTGCATTTATTTATTTATTTATTTTTACATACAATGATGCTACATGTGCAAAAATGCTGAAATCATGAAGTAACATATTATAAACAAATGTTTATTACAGGCTGGCAGTGGTTGTTTTCCAGATATTAATCTGACCCTCATGTGTTGCCAGGGAAACGGCAGCTCTCTTGCGAATAGCCTTTAATTTTGAATGCAAAATGTCTAACGAAAATAAGTGAATGCTAGTTTAAATCTGGCATACACAGGATAAGCCACGAGATGTGCAGTTATATGAATGTAAAACACTCCATGAAGGCTGGTTTTTTGTTGTGCATTTAAATCATAACATAAAAACAACATGCATTATAAAATGTGTATAAATTTAGATACAATATCAATACTTGACACCACTGTATCAATACAGTGTATCACAAAATAAAGCACTGCAATACTATGCCTTATCAATTTTCCCCCCACCCCTATTCAGAAGGAAACTGAAAGGTGGGTTTCCACATCATGAATCCACCAAGCATTATTTACATAGGCCTAGGTAATGTTTTCACCACTTTTCCCAGTGCTATAATAGCAGTTATTTTATTGGTGCAAAGTTGGTGCAATGTAAGGGAAATTTTTATACTCTACTAAAGCCTGCTACATTAAAACCCCCTATAAAAGTCTTTAAAATTTTCCTGTTAAATTTCTGGGACTGCAGTCGCAATAAGTCGGTGCCTACAGCAAAATCGCATAGAACTTGAATGACATTCGCTGTTGAAGCAATGACAGTATTTCCATCCTATCACACTTGCAGTCCATGACAGAGCTGCTGTCAATGATGACCGTTCGGTAGGATTTCCACAGGAGATCCATAGGAGATCCATATGATTTCCACAGGAGATCCATAGGAGATCCATATGATTTCCACAGGAGATCCATAGGAGATCCATATGATTTCCACAGGAGATCCATAGGAGATCCATATGATTTCCATAGGAGATCTATAAGAGATCCATATGATTTCCATAGGAGATCCATGGGAGATCCATATGATTTCCATAGGAGATCCATAGGAGATCCATATGATTTCCATAGGAGATCCATAGGAGATCCATATGATTTCCATAGGAGATCTATAAGAGATCCATATGAGTTCCATAGGACGTCGCTCTGGATAAGAGCGTCTGCCAAATGCCTGTAATGTAATGTAGGACATCCATAGGATTTCCATAGGATTTCCATAGGAGATTCTGCCTGAAGCCACTGCCAACCTGACAATCATGAAGGCCTGTGGGTAAGTATGACATTTATAGAAGGCTGGCATGGCTGCTTCAGAAATGAGAGACAGCAACTCCTTCAGCTCAAATCAAAGCTGAATGAGTTAAATTAGCATTCAATTACACTTGTTACAAACTTAATATTAGGTGTGTTGTCACTATAAAATGCCACAGCTGTAACAATACATAGCCTACATCTTCACGAATATGAATGTTTTAATAAGTCACTTGGAGAACAAGATGCAGTTTATATTCTGTATATTCGACTGAGTGATCTCAGGTATGCCACAATGCCCTGAAAGCTAGCTAGCTGAAATTTTGTTTTATAATTCAGCCTGCAACCTCAGCAGTCATACAGCTTGTGGACAGGCAGACTGTTGACCGTTGTTATTGCAATTTTCCAACAAAAAAGATTTCTAATTTTACCTAAATTGGCTTAGGGAGCTAGCTGAAAATACTATCGAACTCAATTAATGTTAGACTGAAACCATAAAGTTGAACACTAATTTGGGTAAGGGTAGACATTTTCATTTTACACTCACCATAGTTAAAAGTTTCAAAAGGGACTTGCTGCCTTATATGTGCATATCGCCCAGTTTATTTGCTGGGCAATATGTACACAATTAATTACGCTAATGCTAGTAAATAGGAAAAATTACATATTAAAGGGTTCCATAAATCAAATCAATAAATTAAAAAGTAAATGTTTGCTCAATAACTCAACAATAGGAAACAATTCATCTTGAAACTTGGATATTGCACTATAATATGACCAATGGCTTGTGTACCTCCAAACAAACACGCAGGTGCGTGTGCGCTCTCCACCAGCTGGCGCACCAAGACCAATCCGCCTCTCTGGCGGACCGAATGCCACACACCTCCACCATGAGAATGCAGCCGAAGGGAGATACGAGAATCCATGATTTTCCGGTCTTACTTAGCAATTTAGAAAGAGAGAGAGAGACATCAGTCTCTACAAAACAAACAAAACAGATTCGCCCTACCTGGATTAATTACTGATGCACTCCAGGTGCATGTGCCTACTTAACCAGTAGGCATAGTCCTCAGACTGCCCCAAACCTCTCCCACAAACTGAGTTCTGCCACAAGCACGTTCATAATCTTAGTCCAATGCAAATCAGCCATGTCTGTCATTTTAGTCTGTAATTTTAGTCTTTCAGTATTAACTCAGAACATCTATCTGGGTATGACAAAGATGATGCTGGGATTTATAGCAAAAAAGTACTGAGAATAAACCAATGGAGACCACTGAAGGCCTTTGCTGGACAACATTAATCTGTTCTGCGCTGGGTTCCAGACTGTGAGAGCCAAAGAGAAGCTCGTAAAAAGGTACAGAGAAGAGCAACTAAACTGGCTCAAGTTATTAACCCAAAGACTTATGACGCTTAATCTCTTCAGGCTAGGGGAAAAAGTGACGGGGGGGGGGGGGGGGGGGGGGTCCATTGAGTTTTAAACATTTTAAAATGGATTAACAAAGTGGACTAGAGGAGCTGAGTGAGTTCTGGCAGCAGAACGAGGTGAGCATAGGAGGGCACAGGAAACACGTGGGCCGTATCTGTGGCCCTGCCGGGGCTGTCGGAGGCGTGCACACAGTCGCTGATTATCAGTTTCTATAAGACAGTGCGTTTCTATTGGGATTTTCCTGAGATGGCAGTTAGCACTCAGTTAGGTCACTATACAGTGCATCTGGTGTTTCGGGGAACCTGGAGCATTTTAAACTGAGGAGGAGAAACCACCAGAACCCACACACTGCACTGCCAGTCCTGAGTGCTCATTTCCATGAATGTTTTCAGAGCTGAATATGAGTTCAATTCTGCTCAGCTCCTGCACATCTCCCACATTCAGCCTGAAGTCTTCTGAAGAACCTCAAACAAACGCTCCAGGAACCTTCCACAGTCTTGAGGATTCGCCATTTTGTGGGCATTTGAGCACATCTTGTCCCATTGCTGTGCTGTTTTTGCAAGATTCATTTTCCCACAGTTAGAAAGTCATTCGATGATGACTGCAGAATGCCTTGTGAACTTGTGAAGACCGTAAGAAACGCCGCCTGGTCTGATGAATCTTGATGTTTGCCGCAGATAGTAGGGCCAGAATTAGGCATAAAATAAACAGCATTAACCTATGGATCCATCCTGCCTTGTGCCAACGGTACATGCTGGTGGTAGTGGTGTAATGGGGAATATTTACTTGGCACACATGAGGCCCCTTAATCCCAACTGAGCATCATTACCAGCCGGGTTCCCCGGTGTACTGGCTAAATTCCCAACCCTCCCTCAGCCTTGCCACCTAATCATCTCCTGATTTAATTGGCTAAAAAATGTTCTCTCCCTCTCCAACTCAGCTCATGTGTGGTGAGCGTTCTGGCGCAAAATGGCTTCTGTGCATCACCCAGGTGGGTGGAAGAGATGAGTTCCCACTCATCACTGTAAAGCACTTCGAGCATTTGGAAAAGTGTTATATAAACACACAGATTCATTCATTCATTCATTCATCCATTCATCACTGGAATGTCGCAGCATACATAAGCATTGTTGCTGGCCACAATCTGCCCTTTTAAACGGATAGGCCTACTTCCAGCAGGATGATGCGCCATGTCACAAAGCAAGAATCAACTCAAGCTGGTTCCAAGAACATGACAGTGACTTACTTCAGTTTACTCCGATATCCTGCACGCAGTGAACAGAGCTCAGTCCAGTAGACCACCAGTGGGATGGACTGGAACGGGAGGTTTGCAGCATGAACGGGTGGGCAAAAAATCTGCAGGACCTCTGTGATGCTATTCGCAAGGACCAAAAATCCCTAAAGAATGTTTCCAGCACCTTGTTGATTCCATGCTGAGATTTCAGGCAGTTTTGGAGGCAAAAGGGAGTCCTACCCCGCACTACATAGATTTACCTAACAGAGTGAGTGAATTCAGTTGCAGCCACTGTTTGGAGGAGCAGGCATTTAGTGTTCACGAGCAAGTGTACCTAATAAAGTGGCCACCGAGTGTATATTTATTATATATTTTTGGTGAATGACCAATAACCATCCCGACTGCCGTGATTCAGTGATGTGTACAGGTGCATGAAGGTGACAGGTGTGTGTCTCAGGTGTGTAATATAATTACTGTGGCACGAGAGCCAGTGTGTGTATTCTTGGGATTCAGATCGACTCCAGTTTTGAGAATTTCTTCATGCCCATTCCTGTAATAATATAATTATGAATATATATTATATAAAGATAATTTTTTCGTCAGAGAGAAATGTGTCTGGCTTCCTTACAACTGGTTTAATTCAGTAGCTAGAAACTTCAGCTAGCTAATTAACATTCGCCATTAGGAAGTGCTGAGCATTTGCTGCATCTGAAGGAGACAAAGGATTACCCCGAAGAGCAGGTATACTGAGAGCAGCAGCACTGTCGGTTCATCCATCCCCTCTAATCAGGACTGACAGTATGTTCAGGTGAGTAGAATCTGTGACATCATTCTATCAATTAACTAACCATGATGTGGGAAATAAAACCAGCAGTACTATTAGCCTTGCTAGCCAGACTGGAGTCGCTCTGGCAACTCAGGCAACTGCTACCATGCAGCCATGTTCTCTGAAGATTCAAATTGCACGCAAAATAGTCCGATAATTCAGGACCACAGTTCTTGCCCAATAACACTCAACATCACACTGCGACCCTAATGAACACTCCTCCACCTGTACCCTACACCTGAACCCTCACGAACACTCCTCCACCTGTACCCTACACCTGTACCCTCTCTAACACATCTCCACCTGTACTCTCACTAACACACCTCCACCTGTACCCTACACCTGAACCCTCACTAACACATCACCACCTGTACCCTCTCTAACACACCTCCACCTGCACCCTCACAAACACACCTCCACCTGTACCCTACACCTGAACCCTCACTAACACACCTCCACCTGTACCCTACACCTGAACCCTCACTAACACACCTCCACCTGCACCCTCACAAACACACCTCCACCTGCACCCTACACCTACACCTGTACCCAACTCCAGTACCCTCACTAACACACCTCCACCTGTACCCTACACCTGTACTCTCACTAACACACCTCCACCTGTACCCTACACCTGCTCTCTCACTAACACACCTCCACCTGTACTCTCACTAACACACCTCCACCTGTACCCTCTCTAACACACCTCCACCTGTACCCTACACCTGTACTCTCACTAACACACCTCCACTTGTACCTTACACCTGTACCCTCACTAACACACCTCCACCTGTACCCTCACTAACACACCTCCACCTGTACCCTCACTAACACACCTCCACCTGTACCCTACACCTGTACCCTCCCTAACACACATCCACCTGTACCCTCACTAACACACCTCCACCTGTACTCTCACTAACACACCTCCACCTGTACCCTACACCTGAACCCTCACTAACACACCTCCACCTGTATCCTCCCTTCCTTACTCAGCCTCTTCCCTGTGTCTCATGTCATGTTCTGGCTCACCAGTCTGAATCTCTCAAACCCTTAGACCCTTTCCCACTGATTTAATGTGATTGGTTAGAAAATATTACTTAAGAAAAGTGGGAGGGGTCATCACATATTCTTTGTTCAGACAGACCAATAAGAACGATTGTGATTAATCACACACTCACACATCATTATGACACAGAGCCCAGTTAACCAGAACAGGGTCAGGTATACTGGCTGGCTCACCCTATAAAGGCTCTGCTCCAGTATTGTGATGGGCTCAATGGTCTGGTATTGAAGTGGGTGTCGCATAGAAGTCTGACCCCATGGAAAGCTGCCCAGGTCATTTTTCTAGTATATAAAAGTGACCCCCCCCCCCCCCCCCTTATGGAAAAATGACCCCTGCTTTGCAATGTAGGTTTTTAGGATTGGGGTCAATTTTCCATAATATATAAAAATGAAACATGTATTATAATGTAGGTTTTCGGACTGGGATCAATTGTCCATAGAGCAAAAACCATTACAGGTCAGGAAATCAAATTGGTCACTTTGAAACGTCCTGTAGGTCACTTTTCCATGGGGGGGGGGGGCACTTTTCTCTGACTTTTTCTCTGAATCTGCCGGTGCCAACACAATGCTTTTGGCACTAGCGCCCCCCAGGGACCCAGGAAAGTGTTTTTGTCACATTTCTGCAATTTGCATAGGGATGCAATTAAACAAAAGCCATGTAAACAGTAGCTTTAGACCTCAAGACCGCAACTTTCTGCTTGGAAAACTTATTGAATCAGGGAAGAGGTTCAGCATTAAAATAACAAATCTACAGAAAAAGGATGTTTCACCAGATTTACACAAACACAAACCTCGTCACTGCAAGCATAAGGCGTATTCAGGACATGCTTACACGCGACTCGCTGGATCACTGCTGCAGATGCTCAATGCCTTAGCAATTTCAAGAGGCAGCATCCTCAGCCCACTGTATCCAACTGTGCAGAAAGCTACTTCAGAGACCTACACACCCTCAGAGTTATTTTAAGCTGCATTATTTGTTATAGCATATACAGGGTTACTTTGTCAGTCAAATTCTTCCTTTTTTCTTTGAGACAATGTTAGCATTTTAAAGCGCTCCAGGAATTATTACAAATACAGTCCAGCCCTCATTGATGAAGTATTTCACAATTCTGAACCTTGTACCGAAGCATATGCCTACTTAATCCTGGAAAATAAATCACATCAATGGGTGTATTACACAATGATAAACACTTGTATCAAAAATGACTTTTCAGTGTACAACTCAAGTGTCACACCACAAAAAGGCAATGTGACACACTCAACAGCCACACGAGGTCACTGTTTTCCTTCCACAAACATGCAGGCAAACTACTCTAGTGAGCCTCCATCATATATGAATGAATGCGGCTTCCATTTACTAAATTTTAAAGCAGAAAAACAGAATTTAATGAATATAAATTATTTTATAAATATTACAATAAATATTTATACTAAAAAGAAGATGCCCATCAGGCTTCAAGCTGGCTAAATGAAACAGGACTAGATAGGTGCTTAACAACCAGGAGGACGGTCAAACTAAAACTCCTTACCCTGTTCATTAAAACAGTGTCTTTGCGCTGAGCAAAGTGTGCACCAGTGTTCCTTATTTTCGGCCAGTCCCTGTGAAGTCTCCGGGTAGGAGTTTTTACTCCAATAAATATCAATAGTTCTAGCCAATTATTTAATGTAAAACCAAAAAAAACCGACAAAAACATTTTTTACAAAAGAGATGAGCAATCGCTATCTCCCGCTTACGTCTGGAATATTATTTCTGCATTTAATGCACTGATTAATGGTTAATTCTGAGTTACACATGAGGTACACAAATATACCTGTAAATACATCCTTTCACACCTTTGCAAATACCTGTAGCTGTAGCAGTAGGAATAGCAGCAGTAGCAGAAGCAGTAGCACTAGCAGTAGTAGCAGTAGCAGTAGCAGCAGTAGTAGCAGTAGGAGTAGTAGCAGTTCAGCAGCAGTAGCAGCAGCAGTACCAGCAGCAGTAGTAGCAGTAGCAGTAGCAGTAGGAGTAGTAGCAGTAGTAGTAGCAGCAGTAGGAGTTGTAGCAGTAGCAGTAGTAGTAGCAGCAGTAGCAGTAGTAGCAGTAGCAGCAGCTTTATTGCAGTCAACATCTCTACCATGTTTAGCTAAACGCACTTGGCCAGTGCCATGTTTGTGTACACCAGCAGCACAGGCTGAGCAGCTGACCCTTCTAAGGATGTTACATTCAGCCCAACACACGAGGGACGGAACACAGAGAGTGTTAGTCAGCCCAACACATAAAGGACAGAACACAGAGTGTTACAGTCAGCCCAACACACGAGGGACGGAATACAGAGAATGTCACAGCTACAGGCCCAACAGGGCTACAGGCCCAGCACAGTTACAGACCCAACACAGCTACAGACCCAACACAGCTACAGGCCCAGCACAGCTACAGACCCAACACAGCTACAGGCCCAGCACAGTTATAGACCCAACAGAGCTACAGGCCCAGCACAGCTACAGGTCCAGCACAGTTACAGACCCAACACAGCTACAGGCCCAGCACAGCTACAGGCCCAACAGTGCTACAGGCCCAACAGAGCTACAGGCCCAGCACAGCTACAGGCCCAACAGTGCTACAGGCCCAACACAGCTACAGGTCCAGCACAGCTACAGACCCAACAGATCTACAGGCCCAGCACAGCTACAAGCCCAACACAGCTACAGGCCCAACAGAGCTACAGGCCCAGCACAGCTACAGGCCCAACACAGCTACAGGCCCAGCACAGCTACAGGCCCAACACAGCTACAGGCCCAGCACAGCTACAGGCCTAACAGAGCTACAGGCCCAGCACAGCTACAGAACTGCGGGATTGTGGGTGTTTCACACAACTACAAAGGACAGCTTGCGTTGTTGGTAGCCAATTAGAGGGACTGGGTAACTCCTGCATTATTGGAATGAAAGGCCACTGGCGGGAGCGTCCAATGAGAATCCACTGAGCTGGAAACCGCGGCCTGTTAAAGTTTCCAGCTAGGAGGGTGAGCCAGTTCTCACCAGCCACAAGCAAACATGGAGAGATTCTACACAAAGATACACTGGACATGTGTAAAAATTACGGCCTGAGGACTCAGGTCTAACAGCTGAGGCTGTGGGAGGGGCACCTGTGTCTGTGAAACTTGTGAAACTGCGTCCGTGGTAACCTCAGCTGTGCCAAAGTGCTCCCACTTTCAACAAGTTTTAGAGAATCGGCAACAGGGATAGGTCCTTATATTTCAATGTTCTTTCTGGAAGTGAACCGAAGTCTAAAAAAAAAAACTCTGAACCTAAGACACGCCGAAGTGAAAGGGATCTGGCAGCGGTCCTGAAGGCCAGTGAAGCAGATGAGAAACGCTTTGTGCCCCCGCCACCGCACTCAGCCGGGACACCGCCCCTCAGCCGGGACACCTCCCCTCAGCCGAGACACCACCCCTCAGCCGGGACACCGCCCCTCAGCCGGGACATCTCCACTCAGCTGGGACACGCCCCTCAGCCGGGACACCACCCCTCAGCAGGGACACCACCCCTGAGCCGGGACACCTCCCCTCAGCCGGGACACCCCCCCTCAGCCGGGACACGCCCCTCAGCCGGGACACCCCCCCTCAGCCGGGACACGCCCCTCAGCCGGGACACCACCCCTCAGCAGGGACACCTCCCCTCAGCAGGGACACGCCCCTCAGCCGGGACACGCCCCTCAGCCGGGACACGGCCTGTGGCCCACCAGGCTACCGCCATCGGCCGGCACAAAGGGTTGCTTGTGAGGGCCGTGAAATAATTTCATGCGCATTTTCACTCAATTGGTCAGTTCAGATTCCCTTCAAACAGCCAGTAACAGCAGGGAAATTCATTACGGATACTGCCGTGCTTTGTGTACAATGCCAATTTTGGACAGATAATATCCAGAAGATCTGAAGTATATAACAGTTTTTTTTTCTGAAACCCCCCCCCCCCCAACACATATATACAGAAAACTGTACAAGTATACAAAATTAAACACAAAAGTATCGGAACAGTTGTGTCAAATCGGTAGTTTTTTCCTCTGTACTAATCAAATTTGTATTTTCAAATCAAACAACAACTATGAGGCAAAATTCACCATCTCCAAGTCTCCATAAATTTTTTTTTTTTTTTTTTTTTTTTTAAACAGAACTATATTACAACAATGCCACTCGATGAGATATAACTGTCCCTTGCCCTGTGATAGATTGGCAACCTGTCCAGGGTGTATTCCTGCCTCTCATCCAATGCATGCTGGGATAGGCTCCAGCACCCCCTGCGACCCTGACCAGGATAAGCGGGTACAGATAATGGATGGATTGTTGGACATATTTTGTAACTGTGATTGGTATTATCGACAAAGACCAAAAAAGAGCAGAAATAGAGATTGTAATATAGAAAAGAACATAGTCCCCACTGTGAAGTACAGTTGTGGATCTGTGATGTTGTGGGGCTGGTCTTGCTTTTAAAGGAACTGGGAACCTTGTTAGGACACATGGCATCATAAACTCTGCAATGTACCAAGAGATTTTAGGCCAAAATCTGGCTGCCTCTACAAGGAGGCTACATGGGTCATGGTTGGATTTTTCAGTAGGGCAATGATCTAAAGCATTCCCCCAAATTTACCAGAAATGGTTAACTGACCACAGAATCAAGCTTCAGCAATAGCCACCCCAGTCCCTGGACCTACATTCCACTGCAAACCAGTATGTTGAACAGGAGAGCTGACAATGACCAAGGACTCTTATTAGCCTTTAATCATAATTATATATATATTAAATCTCATTATAATTAGAAATACTTCAGGAATCTACCGCCCTGATTTTAACAACAAAATTGACTGGGAAAGAGCAGGAATGTCTCCCGATCACAGTGAGGTTGCATGCAGTCACCAACATAAAAGGTGAGGTGTTCCCACTGTCCAGTTTCCCCAACCTGGGGACATTATAACCTGGTTGGAAAATATACTGATACCAACTGTAGTCAATTGTAGAAATTAAAATTCATCAGGTTTGCTTTTATTTAACTGAAAGATCGGAAATTCAATTGCCCCATTGACCAATGAGGTCACGAGCAAGGGAAGGCTCTTAGCCAAGGAGACCACAAGCAGCCTGGCGTAGCCTACAATTTAAGACTCAATGCAGATTTCAACTCAGCTCTAGCCAGAAGTAACAAACATTAGATCAGTCACAGTAACCTGAATAATTCCAGATGCCTCCCTTCCTAAAGACGGACCTTTTCAAGGCTCAGCCATTTTAGCAACAGAAGCCTCACCATGAGGGCTCCCCTCCTAAAGATGGACCTTTCCAAGGGTCGGCCATTTTAGTAACGCAAGCCTTACCCTAGGACAGATGTAGGGCACATCTAACATCAAGCTATTTTTAATCTTGACACACCTAGTGAGGGATGAGGTCACAAGTCTGGTCAAGGCTGTCAGGGCTGCCAGACCCCAATAAATGCAAAGCAAAAGTGATCTCTTCCTATATTAGAAATATATAGCCACAAGTCTATTTTCGTTGCAGCCGACCACAGAAACATTTGTCTCGATCCCTGATGCTATCTCTATAAAAGAGCATCTAGAAAGGGGAGTTCCCTGACGCTCTGAGGAGGCCACAGGCTTCATGCAGCCAAAGTGGAACAAAAGTGAACAAAAGTTTCACAACCATCCAGAATAGCCCTTCATCCAACCAGAAAGACCTCATTTATGATAAGGTGAGGCAACAGCAAAATGTGCATCGTCTGTTATACCAATAAATGAAGCAGTTTAGTATTGCCTTATTTACTGACACAGATCATTTTCCTCTGGTTTGCACTGCCTGCCTTGCAGAGAGGATGTGGTGGTCAAACCTGTGCCCGCCTCCTCCTCCCACCAACTCGCCAATCACAGGAGTCACTCTGAATTTTTAAAAAAATGGTCCTAATTAGCGATACTAATTTAACGCTCACTACTGCGTGCGCTCTCATTCTCAACCTGAGAATTTCAAACGCACAAAGTTCCGGAAGCTTTTTTTAAACTCCCAGGCAACAGAAGATTAGATTACACATAGGCCTACAAAATGTAATTGCAGATCAGTTAGATTGTGTGAATACATCAGATCATCATGTTTTTGCAAAAACCTGCAGTTATTAATGAAAGGTTATTAGCTCACACATTTTAAGTTCCATTGTTTCCAAGTTCCAAACCATATCCATCTATTTTACCAAATCCCCACCTCACATTTTTAATTCCCGGTTTTGTTAAGAAGGCACAAGGTTTGGATTTGCTCGCTTTGCTGAACTACAGGGCACTTCTAGCTTGCTAGGGGGAAATATAGCATGGTTAATGCAACCAGTGTTATTTAGGAGTGCTAGGACCGGTGGGTGGGATGTACCTATGTGATCGCTAAGATCTTCTAGCAATTAGCTTAACCTCCTAAGACTCAGCCATTGTTTTTTTGTCCCCTTTAGGGTACATGAGTCACTGGTCTTGATCTCACAAACCATATATTCTACTATGCTGAAACCGACACTAGAAAGTACATTCAATAAACATTTAATATTTTCAAATATGATGTGCTTCAGCCACCCAAGACACCTGTATTTTGTCAAAAAACTAAAATGCTTAAACTTTTTTGGCCAGGTGTCAGGTTGGGGTGGGGGTTCAGTAACCCTTGGCGATGGTATATGTTAGGTTTGATGCTATGGTACTTTATTTTATAACCAAAGGACTTTCAATACCTTTCAATACTTTTTCAATACCAAAGTTAATGAATGCATGTTCATGTTTGTTCTGTACACAACAAGGCCAGAGATATCATTTCATATCATGCCCATGTTTGAATGTAAGATTTAGCTCTTATTCAACACATTTCTGAAAGGTCAGAAGTAATTTGAAAAAGATAATTTCTTGGTTAGAAATTATTGGAACACAGATCCCATTCCATAGTTCACAAGTGCTCTCAGCTCATAAACCCTTCAATGAAACACATCATAGACACATATCAATTTCACATCATACACACAAAAGGTTCCATTTTTGAGCAAAGAAGTTGAGAGCAGCCATGTTTAACAGCACGGCAGAATCACATGAGCACATCTGTTATGTAATCAACAAGGCTAAAGATCAACACAACTGGGTCCCGCTTGGTAGCACTGTAGCTAACCTGGTAGTTCACAACTCATGTTTTTCTTACATGATCAAACAATGTTAAAATTTTATATGTGGCAAGCAAACAAGCCTAACATCAACTGCATTCCAACCTTGACCTCAGCTAGAGGTCAAGGTTGGAATGCCACATATCTCAGCTAGAGGTCAAGGTCTTTCATTCGATGACTATGACTAATATCACTATGTCCACCAAGTGCCAGAGCCATTTAGGTACCAGTATTCCTGGCCCTGTTTCCCCCCCAAAAAAATCCCATGCACTCCATTCCTTTTTGTTGAATGTCTTAAATACGTAATTTCCGGAAAGTGTCAGGGATGCTAGCAGACCACCCTGGTTGTTTTCAGAGTTAAACACACTTGTGAGGACCAATACGATGAGAGAGACAGCCTATCTGAACAGGCTTTAGAATCTCAATGAAAAGAAGGTAAAACATGCCACAATTCTGCTTTTCAGGGCTACAGAGAAGAAGGACAAAGCAACTGGGCAAATCAAGAAAATGTAAGACTGCAGAAAAACCATCCACCACTCCCCCAACACACATACACATGCATGTGCACACGCGCATGCACACTCACACACACACACATGCACACATGCATACACACACACAGACACATACACACACACACACACAGACAGACACATACACATGGGCACACACACGCATGCAAACACACGCGAATGCACACACGCACTCACACGAATGCACACACACACGTGCACACAAACTCATACACATGTGCACACACACCACACACACACCATACAGACACACACACACACACACACACACACCATACAGATTGACCAAACCTGTTTTTTCTCCCATGTTTTTAAACTGAAAGCCCTCATGACTGATGTATTTTGGTCACAGAAGCCCCACAGTTAGTTTGTGTCCGTGAACCTCCCTTCCCTTGCGTAACTTGTTAATAAAATTTAAAAAGCAGACCTCTTCCATACAGACGGCAAATTTAAACCTCCTCGTGTGACACAGTTTCAGTCTGGGCGCTTCCAGACGGCTAGTGTTAAGGAAAGGCAAAGGGGCAAAAAGGGACAACGTTTCTTTTTTATAAAGCGAAGAGCTACACTTTCACATCACTTTTTCTTAAATTCCAGGAAATGTGTATTTTACAAGAAGCCAAACTTGTGTGTGAACGAAGGGTAAAATGGCATGCAGTAACGTTACCTGAATTACCCACGGCTATTTCACACATATCTCCTACTCCAGGTTTCATTATGAATCTGTACAGCCAATAAGAGCAGCAGTCCCCCTCCACCCCCCCCCCCCCGAGCCCCATACACTGAGGCAGCACACGAGCTCCTCTGTATTCAGAGGCGTGTGCAATCGGCCACGCCTTCCGATCGCCGGTGGACTTCCTACTGCGTCATTCCTTCGGCCGGGGTCGGGCCGAACGCCAGGCCCAGCGTCGCAGGAAGCGCTACAGGGCAGCGTTTCCCCACCGCCGTGCCCTCAGGCCGGCCCAGGCGTGCCGCGGGAACAAGCCTTTTAAAAACACTTTAAAAGTTCAACTAAAGTTTAAGAATTGAAATGTACAAATTCCAACCCACAAAAGCCAAAATAAATGTCATCAAAGCGCTCATTTGCTTAATTAAAACCCCGGAAGAACACTGAGGCCTAACTGGTGACACGTCACATCGACATCAGCACACGGCTGGTTTTTGAGAGTGGTGCGCCATGAGATTCTGCAAATTTGGAAAGTGTACTGTGGAAGGAGAAAGGTTGGGAAACTCTGCCCTACAGGACTAGCTAAATCTGGCCTACAGAGCTGAGCATTCCCCCACAACCCCCCTAAAATTATTTAAGTATCAAACTACAGACGTCAGCTCATCCAAGAAGTATAAATGCTTGCCTATGACGTGCTGACATGTTCTTCTTCAAGGAAAGCTGAGGGACTTGCAGAGGGGTTGGGTGAAAGCTAGCCTACATGGAACTCTATGGTGCAACACAGAAGTAAAGCTGAAACAGCTTGGTATAGTCTGACAGGTCAACATCACATGAAAATACTGCTGATATCCTGTATGATATACTGTATATATATGATATATGATATACTGCTAAGAATAACATGATGACCAAAGAGCAGCAGAGCAGCCCACTAAAAGAAGTGTCACTTATATACACACAGCAAAGCGGTTTTCCATCTCTGTGTAAACTACAAAGCAAGGCATTTTAGTGCAATATATCACAGATCATTTACACAGCTTATGCTGTAGCTACATAGTGCTGAAGCACCATCCGTAACCTCTCTCAGCACAGTCCCCCTGTCATACGCTCTAAGAAAGAAACGGAGTATAGCTGTACATCTAGCTGTCCGGTGGTCATGAGGGGCAGCTGAACCAGCGTTAGGAACGGTGTGGGGCCACCGGTCCGACCGTCAGCTGACTGAGCCCCCTCTGAGCGCCGCCTGAAGCCGAGGTACAGGGGCGAGGCTACCTGTCCCACACAGGCAACCCACCGTAGCGTGCTATTGGGTAGGCCTGTACCCTATTCTCTGACCACAGGACAAGCCTGAGGCTTGTGGCAGTAAATCATACTGTACAGGTTCCCTCAGCAAATCCATGCAGTTTGTGGGGATAGCATGCTGCAGTCCACTCGAGGCTGTTAGCCTAGCCCAAGTGTATGTGACACAACACTATGAAATTCTATATAGCCATTCAAGTGTCAGGGGCATGTATGATAGCTTGTTCAAAAAGTTTGCATAACTGGTATCTGGACAACAACAGTTAGTTAATATTTGTCGTTTAAAAATGTTTATTTATGGATAGACCTAGCGACCACTGTGACCTCAACCGGATTTGTTTCATCATGGTTTAGGACATATTGTTCAAAATCTTGGACCTGATTGGGACCAAAAAAACTGGCTCTTGACCTCTGACCCCCTCCCTGCCCCATGATTCGGTACACAATTGCTTTGGCTCCCTACTTATTTCGATCCTACTGGTCATCACTGCAAATGGAAAAAGAGTACTTATCTGGGCAAAAAAGTTAAATATACAAGGAAACAACATTTAACAGAACCTAAAAAATGATACTTTCCAGATAGATTATTTCAGTAAGACCCTTCTAAAAAGTTCCTATTTCAGTCATGAAGCAGTAGCAACATTTACAGAAGTGGTCTTCTGATCCACACTTTGGGAGCCCCAGAAAGTAACATCAGATCAGCTGCGAAACTAACATCAGTTTGATTATCAGGTACGGTCACATTTGTCCCATGTTGTACCTAGTTCTATAGTAGGCTACAGTGCAGTCGTATATTTGAGTAGCTTTCCACTGTACTACAGGAACTCTGCAGCCGTGAGGGGAACTATACGGCAGGTCCACTACCACCAGAGAGACTGGCATTATTTACACTACACGACTTCACTGGCGCAAATCACAACTCGGATGACAGCTCGAAAACACGAACTTTGGTGACCGAGTGGAAATTTCCCCTGTAAACTAGGTGCGGACACACTTCCATGCCGACTGACAAACCAAGACAGCATACCACAAAAAAAAAAAAAAAGCCAAATCTGAATTGGTTCGTGACGGTCATGGTTTTCCCCTTAAGCACAGACATGTCAAGGAATACTAAAAAACAGAGCAGTAGCCTACAATTTAACAAGTATAAACAACAAATAGAGCTGTTCATAAAGGTTGAAAATGTGCTGCAAGCTCCGGCGGAAAGTTTACTAGTTATTGGCAATGTTTGTCATGTAATCATCTTGAAACGAACAAAGTTGATAGGCGGTCAAATAAATTAGGTATAGTCAGCGTCAGCCCCCCTCCTCCCGATAAAATCCAGCTGTAGTTTCACGCTTATTGTAGACCAGTACGAGGTCATGGCAGCCATGGACTACACACACCTTTCCGGTCCACTTTATTTTACTTTTCCGATTCAGCGCACTGTTTAGCAGGCGACCAAGGGTGCGCAGACGTCCCGTTTTCCGCGGGACAGTCCCGCACGCCAGCCCCTTTTCGCGGGTCCCGGCTTATTCAGAGCAGCTTTGCCGTATTTCAAAGAGTTTTCCCACTGTAATTGCCATTATTACAGGTTCAAATTGCACTATATTCTCCAGGGAATTTGGTCACCCTACCAACAATGGACCTGTTAGCTAAGCTTTAATCTCTTAAGAATTAAATTGACACTTTTATGATCCCACCAAAGGTTGTAATTAGCCAGAAAGCTTTTGCAGAACAATACTGGCCACAAAGTCATATAGCGACTAGCTTGCTAACTTACAGTAATCAACACAGCGGTATTATTTACACAAATGCACGTCATGGAGCAAGTTGGTAATCTACCTTGCCTGCCTTAAACAAGACATTTCTCAGCACCTCTTTAAAAGCAGATTACGGGTTATTTTTGCTGTTGGCTGGTAACTAGCTAACACGTCGTTAGCTAACTTACTGCAAACACACATCGATTAATTGCCAGATTGCTATAAGGTTAGCTAACGCCACTTACCTAACAGTAGCAGTCTGTGCGTTTGCTTATACTCTCTTTTCTCGGCTTTAAGGCTCTTGTCGATGTTCCGACTCCGCTTATTCTCCGCTTTGATCCGGGCTTTCTCTTCTACCCTCAGCCGATCCCGCAGTTGCGGGTCGGTGGTATAGTCCGTCTGTCCAGTTTCCCCATCGACACCGGCGCTGCCACCCGTTCGCCCGGTGTAGGTTATCGCGGACTGGGGTCCTATTAACCTAGATCTAAGACTGTGACACATCCCCATCGCGTAGGGCCAGTTGTAGAAAACCGCTATTTATTCAAATGCCGAATGTATACTCGCGGAGGGGAAAAACACCATTATGATGACGATCCGGTTAGGTCAGGCTGGTGCGTTTACAACACTGACAAATAAAAGCCGTTATACGCTTCACCTCGCTCCCGTCCTCAAGGTCTCTCTCCACACCACTCTCTGCTGTTCCAGCTTCCGTTTGTCGAGGAAAAGCTACATAATAAACGGTGCACTTCACGAGTTTTCCCCCTCGCTTTTCGGCCACAATTTACACCTCTTCCTACTTGCCTTGCCCTTTTCTCCGGGTAATTTCTCTTTTTTTCTGTGCAACAGGGAGAAAAAAAACAGAGAACCACGCTTTGCCGTCACGTGATCAGGAAACGTGAACCATAATTTATAACCGAGAGAAAAGGGGCCTGCTGTCTTCCGCGCAAATGCGTGCGACGAGCTGCGCATGGACGCACAGTAGCCTATACGTTGTTAACCGCTAAAAATGAGAATTGAATTTTTCCTAAACGAAAATCGTCCCTTGCTAATGTGTATTTGCTTTATCTGTCTTCCATTTTAATGGTCAAAATGTCCACCAGTTGCCGTTAGGCCTGTGTGAGTCGTGCCAGTCAGGTGCAAAAGATGTACAGACCTTCAATGCAAAAGTTGAGCAAATAGCACAGTAGGCCTAGTTCGTGGTGGTAGATCTTGAAAACAGGCAGTTTAAAAATATGTTTTTTAAAACGCTTTGTGTAAAACCTGTGATAAATGCAAAATCGTTGGGGAATATGTTTCCTTTTAGATTGTGACTAAAAGGAAAACTGTTCTGTTGCTGGGAGACTTAAAGTTAATATTACACATACATCAATAAGTACTGTGTAGCAATGAAACATGTTGATTTGTATTCTTGCAAGCAAGGGTTATTGCAATCTCTGCATATGGTGGACTAGACAAAATAGACAAAACTGGTGCCTTTGAAACAAATCTGAGAGAAACCCAATAGCTGGATCTTGTAATCAATGCTTTCATCACACATGATATGAACAAAAGGAACATTATGATTCACTGGGTCCATATCTCAGCACGGTGCTTTCGCCTCAGTTTAGCATGGGTTTCAGATAGCAGTGGAGCCTAGCAGCCTCTCGAAAAGTGTGTATGCTGAAGCTAATGCTTTACTCCTCTCCACGGTAGCAGCATCTTCTCAGTTGAATTTATTATGCAGTTAACATTACATTGCTGGTGAGTGCATATGCACCATCACTGAAAAACTAAATGTAAATTAACTATGCCAACCTAGAATCATGGTAGAGGGAAAAAATACACACAGAGAAATATCCAATACAGATTAAAAGCCTCAATAATTTCATACAGATGTGAGCGGTGGGGATCGGAGGGATTAGCCTCGATGAAGTCTGAAGAACTCCATCTCCAGACAGCGTCAGAACATTAATAGTGGTTCTGCTGTCCTGACAACACAAAGGAAGTCCATTCCACCCCTGGGGGGCCAGTACAAATGAGGAGAGTGACTGGGAGAATTAGGGAGAAATGACCATGCAGAGTCACGCTGAGGTTGCAGAACTGAGAGATGTGGCCAGAGTGTAGGGTCTGAAGACCCTATAATAGTATAATGGGTAAGGAACTGACTGTGTAGCCTCAAGGTCACAGGTTCAATTCCCGTGTAGGACACTGCCGTTGTACCCTTGAGCAAGGTGCTTAACCTAATTGCTTCAGTATAAGTCCAGCTGTATATATGCAATGTAAATGCTATGTAAATGTTGTATAGGTCACTCTGGATAAGAGTGTCTGCTAAATGCCTGTAATGAAGACTGATTGGAGGCATGGTTCCCTCCCCTTTAGGCCAGCACCACTGCTTTAGATGGCCTTGCAGGTATTTCTGATGACTCAGCTGTGTTCAGTTGCTTCCTTAGTGCAGGTATGAGAGCTTTCAGTATCTCGTCTGGATTTCAGGCTTTTGATTGCCTATGGAGTCTGTTATTGGCGTTTGTCAACATGAGGACCAGAGTTGTGTCAATGAAAGCCAAAGAAGCCATTATGAGGCTGAGAAATAAGGGGAAAAAACTGTCAGAAACATTTACCAAACCTTAGGCTAACCAAATTCAGCTGTTTGGAACATCATTAAGAAGAAATAGAGTTCAGTAATCACAATGGCACTGGTAGGCCAAAGAAGACCTCTAGAGTTGATGACCAAAGAATTCTCACCATAATTAAGAAAAATCCCTCAATGCTTGTTTGAAACACTCTTCAGGAGGCGGGCATAGATGTGTCAGTGACTACTGTCCACAGAAGACTTCACAAACAAAACTACAGAGGCTGCACTACAAGACGCAAACCAAAAACTGCAAAAATAGGATGATCATGTTATAGTTTGCTAAGAAGTACCTAAAAGAGCCTGTAAACTGTAGAATAATTATTTTGCCAAATTAGGATTAACTTTTAGTACTGTGTAAAAGAAATTGGTCAAATAAACCCTTATAAACCAAATGATTTATTTGCATTTTGGGTATGGAAAACGTTAAGCTCTGTTATTGTTTAATGCCAGACTTTGCATCTTATAATGGCTAATTTCCTGAGAAAAAGCCCCACATATATGTACACACTGATGACAGCCCCTTCGTGTTATTGGTGAGTTAGGGCAGTGGCTCTGGGAAGCCTGTGTATGCTGTTTTTTTGTTGTGGCAAATCCCTTTGTTCAGTTAAAGTTGCTGAACATGTTCTAACATAAGTTATTTAATATTTCATCCTTTTATTGTCAAAATGCTAATTTGGATTGTTATCATTTGCGTTGTCTTCAAATTCTTCATTATCATTCAAATGGTTGGTTTTATGGGCTTGATGCCCACACTTTCACTGATTAGCAGCCAATTGATTCACCTCAGTCTTTAATTACATTTTATATTGGCTTTTATGTAATAATTTAACGACATATCTCAACAATGTGAATATGGTGTGCATAGATTTTTCTGATGTAACATGGTTTAAGAGGGGAAATATTCCCCAAAAACATCATAAGTGTCTAACAAAGAAAAAGATTGTAAGACTTTTGGAATTGCAATTGTGGCTAGGAAACCAGCATACACAGGGGTCCCCAGGAATGAAAACCAGCATACACAGGGGGCCCCAGGACTGAAAACCAGCATACACAGGGGTACCCCAGGAATGAAAACCAGAATACATAGAGGGTCCCCAGGACTGAAAACCAGCATACACAGAGGTACCCCAGGAATGAAAACCAGCATACACAGGGGGTCCCCTGGACCGAAAACCAGCATACACAGAGGGTCCCCTGGACTGAAAACCAGCATACACAGGGATCCCCCAGGAATATAATCCAGCATGCACAGGGGTCCCCCAGGAACAAAAACCAGCATCCACAGGGGTCCCCCGAGAACAAGTTTGAGAAGTAGTGAGTCAGGGAAACAAGTGTGCGAGCCTGTTGGCAGAAGGAAATAGTTGCATGTAGACAACAAACTCATATTATATTCAATATCATATTTCAGAGCTATTACTGTTACTTGTCCTGCTGCATGACATATGGACTTGATAAATCCACGTGTGATCTGCAAATAGAGTGTTACGTATTTTTGTAGGCCAACCCGGAGCCCCGGACATTTCTTCCATCATGGGTTCCCTTGGCAGATTTCGAATGCTTTTTTTCGCATAGGGATTTCCCGTTTTCTGCCAAAAATAAAGTCTGCGGTTAACGTATGCCAAAGGCAGTTTTACGTTTTGTTCTAAGAGACAAATAACACCCATTGATATCTCAGCCGTAAATGTCGAAGGCGTTATGTGCTTTTAAAAAGTAAGTTGATCACAAGGCGCTATATTGAAACTACAACAACGGTCGCATTCTGGCAACCGTCACTCCAGTTTCCATACTAGCCCGCCTGCACGCGACAACCGTTGTAGTTTCAATTTATCAACTTGTTAGCAACTTACTTTTTAAAAGCGCGTAACAACTTTCTCGTAGAACAAAATGTGAAGCTCTCTTAGGCTTACGTTCAATACGGACATTATTTTCGGCTGAAAATGAAATCCCAATGGGAAAAATGCATTAAAAATCTGAGGAGGGAACCCACGGCTAAAAAATGCGAACTTACTTCCGGGTTTTATGACTACAAACTGTAACAGTCTACTAATGTAAGTAGTCATCAGAAGTTCAAATTCATAACAAGAACTGTTAATATTCCGTTGTACCACTAGATGGTGCTGTAGTGAGGGACATCTTGTTCTACCCAATTTTTATTTTGGGCATAGTTTTCCAGTTGTGTGGCTCAGTATTGAACTCCCTGACGTCATTAAGAAACACTTTGTTCTGCCACTGCTTTTGTTTTTAATCGTTTTCACTTCCTGCATGCTGTTCCGTCACCTAAAACAAAAAAGAAATACGACATGGTCTGTGCAAACATTTATGCAGCTTTCTAAATATACAGCTGACCCACCTCTCGGAGGTCATTAAGTCCTGCAGATTTCATTCTTCTCTTTTTTCATCAATTCATCTGTTTCTTATTCTGAAAGATCCCTTATCTGTATATCTGTAGTCTAAGCTGCAAAGGCAGAGCTCTTTTCCTGTTCCTCATAGATTGCTTACTTGTTCAAGAGTTAATTTATCATATTCCACACCCACGCCCTTATGATCAACTATATGAGAAATTTAGATAGGTGGCAGTGGAATGGAATAATTTCAGTTGATGTTAGCTGAAATGTTTAAATATAAATCAGACAAGAGTTTGTTTTAATATTGTGTAAAATCCACCCATTGATTCACGAGAGAATTGGGTGACTATTTATCTTTCAATCATTCAAGGGATTGTGTTTGTATGTTTATGAAGCATTTAACAGGTAGGAGAAATTCAGCCTAAGTAACCGTGAACATAACTGCTCCCCCGGCTCTCTGATTGGCTCGGGGTTTGAACAACCTTTCTTGATGGCCAATCAGGGTTGTTCATGAAGAATCAGGGCAGGTGGCACCTGGAAACATTTATTGATTTTATTTCCCGCCATTTATCTAGATGTTACCATGACAACATGGAGATTGAAAATGAATAAGGAACACATGGGATTGCGTTGTCCAAACAGGTCTGGCCTCAACCCAAACTCCTGACAGGCAGTATTAATTTCTTCTTGAGCTCGCTGGTCCATCACCTGCTGTAGAGCCCTGTGGGCTGACCTTTGTGTGACCCCTGAGAACCCCGCCCCTCTCACTTCTGTGTGACCTTGGCCGTTTGTTCTTTTACTTCTTCAAGAGAGACCTAGGGGGGTACTTCACAAAGCAGGATTACTGAGTTAGCTACCTGGATAGCTGCGCTGAGTAAAACCCAGAACAGCACTTTTTACTTCAGTCCTTGTTCCAGATTTGGGTGGTGTTGGGTTTTTAATCAGTGCAGTTATCTAGCTAACTCAGTAATCCTGCATTGTGAAATAGGGTCCAAGCCAAGATAGCAGCTACACTGCTATCTGCTGCCCTGGAAAGAATTGTTTTTCTTTTCCACAGTTCCTATACAGCAGGGCTGCCCAACCCTGGTCCTGGAGATCTACCATCCTGTTGGTTTTCACTTCAGCTAAACATCTAACATCTAAACATCTAAACATGAGCTGCTAATTAGTAGAATCAGGTGTGCCAAATGTCCACCGGAACAGTAGATCTCCAGGAGCAGGGTTGGGCCGCCCTGTCCTACAGGAATACCGACACAGCACAGGACTGTACATTTGCCCATAACGTGGGATAAGCTGGGCCTGGGAGGGAGGGAGAGGGAGAGACAGAAACGGAGGGAGGATGGTTGTGGGCAGTGTACTCCTTCGGTGCATGCCACTTGTTTATCGTCCTCTGGACCTCTCCAAACCTCTTGTCTTCTGCGTCCTCCCTGTTCACAGAATGTCAGAAGTAGGCGACGAAACAAAAGGCAGAGAAGGAGTGAACGCATAGAACAGAGGTGTGGTGGGAGGAGCCGGAATGTTCAGAGAGCGGAGCGAATCAGGTTAAAGAACAGGGACACGTTCCTCGCCTCTCCGTAAGAGCGACTCTTCGAGTTCGACGAACACCTGCGGTTCGGCTGTTCCAGCTACCAGCTGCCTAAACAGAACGGTTATCCGGTGTAATGACTGCTCAGGTCTCTGCACACATGTCTGCACCATCAAAATAATCATCAAGAAGCCTTCCCCAAGGGCTGGTGTGTATGCAGGCTTATTGCTTCTACCGGCTCCCCCAGGCTAATTAGCCCCAATTAGCCCTGTACACCAACGCTGGCTCCCTCCTAAATGAGACCACAGGAGGATGTTTCATTTAAGGACACGGGAACAGCTACCAGCTGCGGGCCATGGGCTGATCAATACATTTACTGCAGCTTAAATGACTGATCACTTAAATAATAGTGCCGGTTAAATAATTAATTCCAGAAGTTGGCATTGAATCCAGAAACACATATCCTCCCATACCCCTGGACTACTGAGCTCAAACATGTTCTAGGTTTCATGTAGTGAGTTTTTATATTTTCATTTGAAAACTATTGAGGCGTCTGAACTGAAAAAAGCAGCCTGGCCTCTTGCTGGCCATGTAGCGCATCTGATTGGCTGGCCCTGGCCCTGTACTGCATCTGACCAGCTGGCCCTGTAGTGCGTCTGATTGGCTGGTCCTGTAGTGCATCTGATTGGCTGGCCCTGTAGTGCGTCTGACCGGCTGGCCCTGTAGTGTGTCTGATTGGCTGGCCCTGTAGTGCGTCTGACCAGCTGGCCCTGTAGTGCGTCTGACCGACTTGGCCCTGTAGTGCGTCTGATTGGCTGGTCCTGTAGTGCATCTGATTGGCTGGCCCTGTAGTGCATCTGACTGGCTGGTCCTGTAGTGCATCTGACCGGCTGACCCTGTAGTGTATCTGATTGGCTGGCCTTGTAGTGCGTCTGATTGGCTGGCCCTGTAGTGCGTCTGACCGGCTGGCCCTGTAGTGCGTCTGATTGGCTGGCCCTGTAGTGCGTCTGATTGGCTGGCCCTGGCCCTGTAGTGCATCTGATTGGCTGGCCCTGGCCCTGTAGCGCATCTGATTGGCTGGACCTGTAGCGCGTCTGACTGGCTGGCCCTGTAGTGCGTCTGATTGGCTGGCCCTGTAGTGCGTCTGACCGGCTGGCCCTGTAGTGCGTCTGACCGGCTGGCCCTGTAGTGCGTCTGATTGGCTGGCCTTGGCCCTGTAGTGCGTCTGATTGGCTGGCCCTGTAGTGCGTCTGATTGGCTGGGCCTGTAGTGCATCTGACCGGCTGGCCTTGGCCCTGTAGTGCATCTGATTGGCTGGCCCTGGCCCTGTAGTGTGTCTGATTGGCTGGCCATGTAGTGCGTCTGATTGGCTGACCCTGTAGTGCGTCTGACTGGCTGGTCCTGTAGTGCGTCTGATTGGCTGACCCTGTAGTGCGTCTGACTGGCTGGCCCTGTAGTGTGTCTGACCGGCTGGCCCTGTAGTGCATCTGATTGGCTGGCCCTGTAGTGCGTCTGACCGGCTGGCCCTGTAGTGCGTCTGATTGGCTGGCCCTGGCCCTGTAGTGTGTCTGATTGGCTGGCCCTGTTGCGCGTCTGACTGGCTGGCCCTGTAGTGCGTCTGATTGGCTGGCCCTGTAGTGCTTCTGATTGGCTGGCCCTGCAGTGCGTCTGACCGGCTGGCCTTGTAGTACGTCTGATTGGATGGCCCTGTAGTGCGTCTGACCAGCGGGCCCTGTAGTGCTTCTGATTGGATGGCCCTGTAGTGCGTCTGATTGGCTGGCCCTGGCCCTGTAGCCCGTCTGATTGGCTGGCCCTGTAGTGCGTCTGACTGGCTGGCCCTGTAGTGCATCTGATTGGCTGGCCCTGTAGTGCATCTGATTGGCTGGCCCTGTAGTGCGTCTGATTGGCTGGCCCTGTAGTGCGTCTGACCGGCTGGCCCTGTAGTGCGTCTGATTGGCTGGCCCTGTAGTGCGTCTGACCGGCTGGCCCTGTAGTGCGTCTGATTGGCTGGCCCTGTAGTGCGTCTGACCAGCTGGCCCTGGCCCTGTAGTGCGTCTGATTGGCTGGCTCTGTGAATGTGAATGAAGCGGTCCTCTGGTGCGTTGCCGTGGGCGCTGTGGGCTGGCGAAGCGACAGCAGGATGTGTGTGCTGTCAGAGCGCTGAGGCGTTGAGGTGCTGACAGTGCGCGGTCGCGGTCTGAGATGGCGGGTCCAGCCCTATGACAGGCGGCGGCGCTGAGGGGCACAGATAGAGCCGCGGGCGGCGTTATCTCTGGAGCCTGCCCTCCAGTCAGCTGACAATAACGCAGCCCGGGCCGTTCGGGTGACTCCCCGCCTGTGACATCAGAGGCAGTATAAAACTCCCGGGCCATTTCGGGGCACTTTCTGAAGACTCCTGCCTGTTCCAGAGTGCCACTCTGTTCACCATGCGCGAGATCGTTCACCTGCAGATCGGACAGTGTGGGAACCAGATCGGCTCCAAGGTAACCGGGTCCTTCCCGCTCCTCTCCTACACCACCAGCGTGCCTGACGGCCGCAATGACACGGACCTCGGCCTACGCTGGTCCTGTCTGACTTTTCACTCAAAGGCTTACACTTTCTCATGCTGTTGCTTTAAGTTTTATAAACTATATGATGTAAATGGGGGGGGAAAAAAAACTAAATAAAAACATAAGTAATGTTCTTACTGCTGTCCATGGTAGATGAATACTTTCATTTTCAAAAATAACAACGTTCAGAGGAGGATTCTGTGTGCGCTGTGCAGTCCACAGAGCAGTCGTATCAGGCCGAGCCAGGCATTTTCAGCCGCATCGTGTAAGTGCGGAAGACGTAGCACTTTGAGTTGTATGCTAACGCGGTTTGGTGTGGCGAAACTGTTTGAAATTTAAGAGTGAAATGCGAGCCTGGGCGGAGTGCCAGAGGGTGCTCCCCCACGGCCCGTGGGGGGCAGATAAGGGGAGGGGTGCCGGCAGGACGTTTATCACTTCCTCAGAACCAAAAGTGAGAACGGGTGGCCACTGAGCAGCTCGCTCAGTAACGGTGCTGCTCGCAGCGCGCGAGTGAGCGCTGAATTGCATCGATCGAATCCGAATCGAATCCGAATCATGCCAGTGCCGACTGTGTCCAGCAGCCCTGCAGGGGTGTCTGGGAGGGATTCAGTCAGCAGTGTTCATTGCTCCAGTGACTCCTGTCGGCTGTCTGGGCCTTGGGTCTCCTCCGTGTGGGCAGCTTGCGGCTGTGGTGTGAAAAGAAGCAGCTGGCGGGCAGTGAATTTGACATTCCAAATTCGGGTGGGACTGGAGATGGCAAATTCAAAAAAAAAAAAAAGAGAATGGCAGATCTTAATGCAGCAAATGAAATAACACAAACTTTTATTTTTGACATTGAGCATGTCTGTTTAATATGTCCCATCGCTATTTTACTGATTTTTAATTTATTACAATTACAATTCTAATTATTCAATTGTAATAAATCTATTATTACAATTATGATTTTGTTTTGTATGTATGTGTGAAGCTTTCTGCTTCCTGTATAAGGTGCTATATAGAAAAAGATTATTGCAGTGATTACAAGATTATTATTAGCGTTCGAACATGTATGTCTGTGTGTGTATATCACGTACAGTGATAAGCCAATGCTCTGGATTATATTCTATGACAGTCAAACGCAATAAATGAGACGATCGGCGTATGTCAAAATGAACCCGGTGTGATTCATGTGTTGATCCCGGCACTGGGGTGTTCAGTTCTGGGAGGTGATCAGCGATGAGCACGGCATTACCACCGCAGGGACCTACGAGGGCGACAGCAACCTGCAGCTGGAGCGGATCAACGTCTACTTCACCGAGGCACATGGTGAGCGCGCTCCCGAAGAGAGGGGTCATCACCAAGAGCACCGAATCACAAAATGAAGGAAAACCACCAGCACTTCCTGTTTCCTCTAACACTGCTGCAGCTGCTAGGCTTGGTCTGCCCATCACCTTTAACGCCCAGCTGAGCTCTGGGGCTTCCTGTAATCTCCCCATCACCCCAGCTGTGTGTGTGTAATCTCCCCATCACCCCAGCTGTGTGTGTGTAATCTCCCCATCACCCCAGCTGTGTGTGTGTAATCTCCCCATCACCCCAGCTGTGTGTGTGTAATCTCCCCATCACCCCAGCTGTGTGTGTGTAATCTCCCCATCACCCCAGCTGTGTGTGTGTGATCTCCCCATCACCTCAACTGTGTGTGTGTAATCTCCCCATCACCCCAGCTGTGTGTGTGTAATCTCCCCATCACCCCAGCTATGTGTGTAATCTCCCAATCACCTCAACTGTGTGTGTGTAATCTCCCCATCACCCCAGCTGTGTGTGTGTAATCCCCCCATCACCCCAGCTGTGTGTGTAATCTCCCCATCACCCCAGATGTGTGTGTGTAATCTCCCCATTACCCCAGCTGTGTGTGTAATCTCCCCATCACCTCAACTGTGTGTGTGTAATCTCCCCATCACCCCAGCAGTGTGTGTGTAATCTCCCCATCACCCCAGCTATGTGTATAATCTCCCCATCACCTCAACTGTGTGTGTGTAATCTACCCATCACCCAGCTGTGTGTGTGTAATCTCCCCATCACCCCAGCTGTGTGTGTAATCTCCCCATCACCCCAGCTGTGTGTGTGTAATCTCCCCATTACCCCAGCTGTGTGTGTAATCTCCCCATCACCCCAGCTGTGTGTAATCTCCCCATCACCCCAGCTATGTGTGTGTAATAACCCCATCACCCCAGCTGTGTGTGTGTAATCTCCCCATTACCCCAGCTGTGTGTGTAATTTCCCCATCACCTCAACTGTGTGTGTAATCTCCCCATCACCCCAGCTGTGTGTGTGTAATCTCCCCATCACCCCAGCTGTGTGTGTGTAATCTCCCCTATCACCCCAGCTGTGTGTGTAATCTCCCCATCACCTCAACTGTGTGTGTGTGTGTAATCTCCCCATCACCCCAGCTGTGTGTGTGTAATCTCCTCATCACCCCAGCTGTGTGTGCGTAACCTCCCCATCACCCCAGCTGTGTGTGTGTGTAATCTCCCCATCACCCCAGCTGTGTGTGTGTAATCTCCCCATTACCCCAGCTGTGTGTAGCCTCCCCATCACCCCAGCTGTGTGTGTAATCTCCCCATCACCCCAACTGTGTGTGTGTAATCTCCCCATCACCCCAGCTGTGTGCGTGTAATCTCCCCATCACCCCAGCTGTGTGTGTGTAATCTCCCATCACCCCAGCTGTGTGTGTGTTTAATCTCCACATCACCCCAGCTGTGTGTGTAATCTCCCCATTACCCCAGCTGTGTGTGTGTAATCTCCCCATCACCCCAGCTGCTGTTTATGTGTAATCTCCCCATCACCCCAGCTGCGTGTGTGTAATCTTCCCATCACCCCAGCTGTGTGTGTGTGCAATCTCCCCATCTCTGTGTGTGTAATCTCCACATCACCCCAGCTGCGTGTGTGTAATCTTCCCATCACCCCAGCTGTGTGTGTGCAATCTCCCCATCTCTGTGTGTGTAATCTCCCCCAAAACACCAGCTGTGTGTGTGTAATCTCCCCATCACCTCAACTGTGTGTGTAATCCCCCCATCACCCCAGCTGTGTGTAGCCTCCCCATCACCCCAGCTGTGCGTGTGTAATCTCCCCATCACCCCAGCTGTGTGCGTGTGTAACCTCCCCATCACCCCAGCTGTGTGTGTAATCTCCACATCACCCCAGCTGCGTGTGTGTAATCTTCCCATCACCCCAGCTGTGTGTGTGCAATCTCCCCATCTCTGTGTGTGTAATCACCCCCAAAACACCAGCTGTGTGTGTGTAATCTCCCCATCACCCCAGCTGTGTGTGTGTAATCTCCCCATCACTCCAGCTGTGTGTGTAATTCCCCCATCACCCCAGCTGTGTGTAGCCTCCCCATCACCCCAGCTATGTGTGTAATCTCCCCATCACCCCAGCTGTTTGTGTGTAATATCCCCATCACCCTAGCTGTGTGTGTGTAATCTCCCCATCACCCCAGCTGTGTGTGTGTAATCTCCCCATAACCCCAGCTGTGTGTTTAATCTCCCCATCACCCCAGATGTGTGTGTGTGTAATCTCCCCAGCACCCCAGCTGTGTGTGTGTGTAATCTCCCCATCACCCCAGCTGTGTGTGTGTAATCTCCCCATCTTTCCAGCTGTGTGTGTAATCTCCCCATCACCCCAGCTGTTTGTGTGTAATAACCCCACCACCCCAGCTGTGGGTGTGTAATCTCACCATCACCCCAGCTCCCTCTCCCCCTCCTTTCTCTAATTGTCTACTCACCCCCTTTCAAACTAAAAAATGCTTTTTAAATAAGAATGATAAACAAAATAAAGTATAAGCAACGAATATGTACTTCTCCCTTTTTCCCTCTCTCCATCTCCTCTCTCTCACCCTCTCTCTCTCCCCCTTCCTCTGTCCTTCCCTCTCTTACTCTTTCCCTCCCCACTCCCTCTCTCTCTCACTCCCTACCCCTTTCCTCCCCTCCCTCTCTATCTCTCTCTCACTCTCTCTCCCCTCTGCCTCCCTTCCTCTCTCACCCTCCCACTCTCTTTCTCTCCCCCTCCCTCTCTCTCTCTCTCACTCCCTTCCCTTTTCCCCCTCTCCCTCTCTTTCCCTCTCTCGCTCTCCCTCCCCTCTTTCTCCTCCTCCCTCCCTCCCTCTCTCTCTCTCCCTCCCTCCCCTCACTCCCTACCCCATCCCTCCTCTCTCTCACTCTCCTCCCCTCCCTCCCCCCCCCCCCCCCCCTCTCTCTCTCTCTCTCTCAGGGGGAAAGTATGTGCCCCGGGCTCTGTTGGTGGACCTGGAGCCTGGCACCATGGACAGTGTGAGGGGCAGTCAGATAGGACAGCTCTTTAGGCCCGATAACTTCATACACGGTGAGCTGCACACACACACACACACACAGCCGTACACAGGCAGAGACTCTGGGGGTGTGTAAGTCCTGGCTAAATCCCCTCCATAGTACAGGCGGCACAAGAGCTTCAGACTGCATTTCAGTCATTACAAACTGCTCTGCTGGGCTTAGAACTGGTTTTAAATGCTCAGTTCATGGCCTTCTCAAAAGCTCACTTACAGTTGCTTGATGATCTTAGAATTTTCACATCCGATGGTAAATCCATTGAAAGGGTGCCCTCGTACAAGTACTTGGGTATATGGATAGACGACAAGCTTTTATTTAATGTACATATTGCAAATCTAGTTAGGAAGCTCAAAGTGAAGATTGGATTTTATTTTAGAAATAAATCTTGTTTTACTATCAATGCCAAGAAAAAACTTGTGGAAACTACTTTTCTGTCTGTGATTGATTACGGTGACATATTGTATATGCATGCAGCCTCCTCCATTTTACGGAGCCTTGATTCAGTGTACCATGCATCTCATATTCTTCATTACAAATGCAAAGTCCCTTATTCACCATTGCATTCTTTATGATTTGGTGGGTTGGACATCATTGACCACTCGCAGACAACAGCACTGGTATATCTTTATCTATAAAGCGATACTGGGTAAACTTCCAGCTTACCTCTGTACTCTTCTCTGTCTCAGCTCTGATAGTTACCAGCTACGCTCCTCCAAGTGGTTGCTTTTTAATGTTCCCCGGGTTTTGACAGATCTGGGGAAAACTGCATTTTCTTACCATGCACCTTGGGCATGGAATAATCTGCAA
Organism: Anguilla japonica; assembly: GCA_025169545.1. Lineage (NCBI taxonomy): Eukaryota > Metazoa > Chordata > Actinopteri > Anguilliformes > Anguillidae > Anguilla > Anguilla japonica. Next base: position 2,447,911 of record CM045895.1, read on the forward strand.
AAAGATCTCAAATTAGACACATTTATATCCTTTGATGAATTTAAATGCATCATAAAGAATGCAGTGACTGAGGCATGTGGTTGTTTTTCTTGAGATTTGAATATCTGTTCTCCTGTATTATTGTAGATTTTTGTATATCAGGTTGTATATGTTGCATTTTAATATGTTGTGATGTTATATGGCTGCTACCTTGCTCAGGTCTCTCATGTAAAAGAGATTTTGATCTCAGTGGGACTTCCTGGTAAAATAAAGGTTTAAATAAATAAAAAAACGCAGTGCTGTATACTCCATAGACTGTAGATCAATGACAAGCCTAGTTTTATCATGATCATGTCTACCCATTAACCAAAGCCCTGAAGCTACATGTCTGTTCTATATTCGATAAATAGCACTTTTCTATCAACATTCCCAGGGCTCTACAGTCAAATAACTACAGCCTCTACAGTCTTCTGCATGTCAGATAAAGCACCCTCTTGTTATTTTTTGTTTGTTTTTCCTGACAAGTAGTGCGACAGAATAATATATTAGCAATAAGCTGCTCTTGAAAAACACGATCCCTGCCTCTACCCAAGGTGATGTAAAAATTACCCACAATGCTCTGCTTTTGTGTAACAGGAAACTCTGGTGCAGGGAACAACTGGGCCAAGGGCCACTACACAGAAGGGGCGGAGCTGGTGGACAGCGTGATTGACAGGGTGCGGAACGAATGCGAGAGCTGCGACTGCATGCAGGGGTTCCAGCTGGTTCACTCTCTGGGCGGGGGCACCGGTTCGGGCATGGGCACCCTGATCATCAACAAGATCCGGGAGGAGTACCCCGACCGCATCATGAACACCTTCAGCATCATGCCCTCGCCCAAGGTCTCTGACACGGTGGTGGAGCCCTACAACGCCACCCTGTCCATCCACCAGCTCATCGAGAGCACGGACGAGACCTTCTGCATTGACAACGAGGCGCTCTACGACATCTGCTTCCGCACGCTCAAGCTGGCCACGCCCACCTACGGGGACTTGAACCACCTGGTGTCGATGACCATGAGCGGGGTGACCACCTCCCTGCGGTTTCCCGGGCAACTGAACGCCGACCTGCGCAAGCTGGCCGTCAACATGGTGCCCTTCCCCCGCCTGCACTTCTTCATGCCGGGCTTCGCCCCCCTCACCAGCAGGGGGAGCCAGCAGTACCGCGCGGTCACCGTCGCCGAGCTCACCCAGCAGATGTTCGACGCCCGCAACATGATGACGGCGTGCGACCCGCGCCACGGGCGCTACCTGACGGTGGCGGGGGTCTTCCGCGGCCGCATGTCCACCAAGGAGGTGGACGAGCAGATGCTGGCCATCCAGCAGAAGAACAGCACCTACTTCGTGGACTGGATCCCGCACAACGTGAAGGTGGTGGTCTGCGACATTCCGCCGCGCGGCCTCAAGATGTCCTCCACCTTCATCGGCAACAACACCGCCATCCAGGAGATCTTCCGGCGGGTGGGCGAGCAGTTCACCGCCATGTTCCGCCGCAAGGCCTTCCTGCACTGGTACACGGGCGAGGGCATGGACGAGATGGAGTTCACCGAGGCCGAGAGCAACATGAACGACCTGGTGTCCGAGTACCAGCAGTACCAGGACGCCACCGCCGACCTGGACTGGGAGCCAGAGGAGGCCCAAGAGGAGGAGCCCCCAGCGCGGCCGGGGACTCATACTGAGACCGAAGCGAAGGTGGAGACTGTGACTGAGGTCCGACTGAGACTGTGATCGAAACTACACCCGAGACGACAGAGAAATAGAGTGACTGGCAGCTAAAGAACGAAGAAATAGCGCAGGAGAAAGTCGCCAAAACGCAGCTCAGAATTCAGCAGCTTTATGCACCAGTATTGGAAATGTCTGACCTGTTTATGGCTTGAATGAAGTTTGGGGAGTGGGAATGGGGAGACCAGCAAGAGAGTGCACAGAGAATATTCTAGAAAATCCTCAACAAAATTAAACGAAATGCTCAATGTCACAAGAATACCCTGTGCAAAGAGTCAGAGTACTCTTACACTGCTTCAGTCCCACGGATATTCTTATAGTTCATTAAAATAGTTCTCACCTCAGTTACCTAAGATGCCACTTAAAAATATAGAAATATAATAATGTGCATTTTTATATGCATTGTCAGCAGTTTTGGGAATTTAAAACTATCTGGAACTGGGAATAAAAAGCTGCACCCTTTACATAAGTTATTCCAAACCATGTTGATATTTATGGCGTGTGAATGTAAAAAAAAAAAAGACCATAGCCTGCAGATGCTTTCCAGTAATGTTATGGTTGTGCTTTATGTTTGCTTAGTGTTTATTTAGGCAAGAAGGTAGTTAACTAATTGAGCTAATATTATTGTACAATTAATCTAATGTATTCAGTTTGTTCTGATTCAGTGTAATTCACAGAAAGGTATAGCAAGATTATGTCAACATTTTATATCATTGTCATCTTGGACATTTCACATTTTTTGAAAAGGTATAATTTATGTAAATTGTAAAACAATGTTCTGCAATGCATGTGCCACACTGAAGGTTATAATTCAAATGAACCTTCTTATGAATTAATAAATGTTTGGGAAATGGAATTCACAATAAAACAACACTATTTACTCTTTTTTTTTGTATAACTGAAAATAACAAGGATGGATGATATTTTCTGGAACATCATGATTCAATTAAATAGAACATGAAACCACTTGTCCTGCACGCGAAAATATACAAAACAGATAATAAAATGGCTTACTTTAGTTTTATTTCGTATAAGGTCTACTGCTCATTCCAAAACATCAATGAACTCCCAAGTCAACCGTATCCGTGTAAAACTAATACGCAACCGTTACGTGTGTTCTGCTCGTTATCTTCTGTCATCGCCGGCTTCATTAAAAAACGTTTGTGTGAGCACTGAGGGCGATGTCCTCCCTTTCAGCCGCCTGCGAGCGCGAGATTGCGCTGTAGGCCACTGCGCGCGCTGATAAGCTGGTCCCTTCAGAAAGAGACTGATACGCTACAATGCGCATTATTATTATTATTACAGAACCCTCGCCTCAGTTCAGCATGAACGGCAATACGGAGAAGCTCCTCAAACTGAATGTTATGGGTGCGTTCATTTCCACAACAGAGATGCCAGTGCGACCTAGATTCGACCAACTAATTCAGTGTAATTCTTTAACAAAGAAATTTAACAGTACTAGGTGCATGTGCATTATTTACATAGTTTTCGAATGTGTAATTACATCAACTTTATGTTCTGCATTTTTGTTTGCATGATTCAATAAATTAAGTTTAGGAAAGCCAGACAAAATAATACTTCACACTACCATTTTATTGCATTTATGAAATTTGCAGGAAAAGTATTTTCTTTTAAACCACGTCTCATACATACAGTAGATCAATAAATTCATGTTTTGCTTCCATTAAGATAAATGAAACAATTAAATTGGGGTTATGGCGCCATCAGTCAACACAGAAAGGACCCATGCAATCAGCTCCTGCAAGAAAAATAAAACGCATTTTAGAAAAGCACAATTTCTTTTTCCACATCTTATTGGTTTAAAAATAGTTGCCTACTTAAACATAGCCATTAAACGTTTTAAACCACTGAAGTCCTACAACTCGTGAAATCTTAGTAACTAAATCATAAGGCTGAAGAAAATGTGAGCAGTACTTTTGAACAACAGTGCAGATGCTAGCCAAATGTATGCCCACTCACATGTCTTCGCTGGTCTGATGATTTTGACGTTAGTCTCCGCGGCTTTGACGGCTTCTAACTTGAACTCGGGCTTTAGCGCGGCCCGCACCACTCTCGCGCAGATGGCCGAGAAGCGGATGTAGCTGGAAAAAACAAGAGTTTGATTAAATAAACGACACTCGTTTTTTCTTGAGTTTCATTCATTCCTCTCTACAAATTCCACAGCATGTTGCGTTTAATACGGGGCGACATAGCGCAGGAGGTAAGACCGATTGTCTGGCAGTCGGAGGGTTGCCGGTTCAAACCCCACCCTGGGCGTGTCGACCACCCTAACCTCGGCGAATGAGAGGCATCAATTGTAAAGCGCTTTGGATAAAAGCGCTATATAAATGCAGTCCATTAATTCTACAGCAGGTCCTCCATACCACACCCGTCTTTAAACCTCTTTATAAACGCTCTTATATATATTAAAAAACGCTAGCCAAACGGTGAAAGGGTAACGTTATTTTATTTACTGTATTGTGTCGTAATCCGGGTAAAAGTAGGCTATACATCATTAACAACTTCCAGAAAACATAATAGAAACAATAATATGGCTACAATACAAGATCAAGTCAGAATAGTCTTTCGACCAACACAACAGTGCAATAAAGTGCAGGGACATTAGTGTAAGTGGCTGGAATCTCCATATACATTACAATAGTTATTTTAAGAAGTTCATCACGACCATGGCAACTGAAACAAAGGATGCCAAAAGTCTTAAGTTAGTCTTTCGAACAGTCACCGTAAAACGACGGCCCGAAGGGCAGTAGCTCTAACTCCACCAGAGGATGGTCATGTACGTTAACAGCTGAATAACTACGCTGGTCGGGTTAACCGAATGACTGCTGTAGCACGTGGATGTTAGTTAGATTGTAGGTAATGTTCTACATTATGGTCGCTTTTCTAATGCTCTTCATACTTCGTGAGAGGCTAGGTTCAGCAGATGCAGGTGGCCAACCAAGCCGGCAGAGCTGTTATATTATAACTATAGCTCAGGGCTTCCCAATCCCGCACCCGGAGAGCTAATGTCCTGTATGATAACATTTCAACTGTAATTCTACACACTTGATTATTCTAATTAGCAGCTCAACAAGATCTCTCGCTGTTGAATGAGGTATGCTTTGTTAGAGTTCGAGTGAAAAGCTACAGGACGGTAGATCTCCAGGCACAGGATTAAGCAGGCCTGCTCTAGCTACATGTCTATGACCTAGCCACGATTTGTCGGTTATTTGAATTGCGTTAGCTCAAACAAGCTAACATTAGGTTGCTAGCAAAAAATAGGCCGTTCGCCACGGGCAGCGTATAGTCAAGGTGAACGCGGAAGACTGTTCATTCCAATTACCGAGCAAACAGGAGTAGGGGTCGAAATACAACTAATGATAGAAATCTGACTCATTATCAAATGCTAGCTAACATGTCGCCAACTAGCTAGCTATGCTGCAAATGAAATTGGCTCTAATAGCACTTAGCTAATGCTAATCGAGTGACAGCTAGCGAAAAGCTATGCTAGTATCTAAGGGGTGTCCGCCTGACAACAATTATATATAACCTGGCCAAAATAAAGATATCTTGTCAATGCAAAATAAAATAGCTTGCTACCTCAGGCCCGCCTGTCTCCAGTAAGCCACCATTTCTTCGTAGCTGAGGTTTAGGTCGTACTTGACGGCGTTAGCTCAAGGGCGCACTCAGAGTAGACGGGCTATCTGCGGCCGGAAGTTGGTACAGGAATATCCTCCGCGCTCTGATTGGCAGTTAACTAAATCGGTCAATGCCTTTGTCCCTCCCACCTGCATCTGCTGAACACAGAGCTCTTCTCTCGTAGTACTTCATTACAAAGGTAAAACATTTAAATTTAATTATAACATTTTAAAAATATATATTTAGCTTGCCCTTTAATTTGAAAGCTCAAGGGAAACCTTGAGAGACAGATATTGAAACATTTTGGTGTACTCTGAGTCCTCGAGAAGAAGTTGCCACCTTCCATACAATCACCTGCCGTAGTCAAGACAAATCAAAATAAAATTTTGTGGAATTTGCATCGATGAAACTACTGAAGCCACCCACACCATGGCTACAAGGCAATCAAAAATCAACCAGACACTGATTTTGAAATTGAATGATTCAATAAATCAAGTTTAGGAAAGCCAGACAAAATAATACTTCACACTACCATTTTATTGCATTTATGAAATTTGCAGGAAAAGGTATTTTCTTTTAAACCACGTCTTATACATACAGTAGATCAATAAATTCATGTTTTGCTTCCATTAAGATAAATGAAACAATTAAATTGGGGTTATGGCGCCATCAGTCAACACAGAAAGGACCCATGCAATCAGCTCCTGCAAGAAAAATAAAACGCATTTTAGAAAAGCACAATTTCTTCTTCTTCTTCCACCCACACCATGGCTACAAGGCAATCAAAAATCAACCAGACACTGATTTTGAAATGTGCCAGGTGTCCTGTTGCTGAATCAGCAATTGTACAACATTACATTACAGGCATTTAGCAGACACTCTTATCCAGAGCAACACAGCATTTTCACATAGCATTTGCATTGCATCAGTTTATATAGCTGGATAAATACCTTGCTCAAGGGTACAATTCAATTCAATTCAATTTTCAATTGGCTAAGTAAATCTTTTCTCCCTCTCCACCTTTGTTAATGTGTGGTGAGCTTTCTGGTGCAAAATGGCTGCCGTGCATCGCCCGGGTGGGTGCTACACATTGGTGGTGGGTGAAGTGAGTTCCCCTTCACTGTAAAGCACTTTGAGCATTTGGAAAAGTGCTATATAAATGTAAGGATATACAGTGGGGTCCAAAAGTCTGAGACCACATTGAAAAACTATAATATTTTCACGTAAACCTGGAAATAATAAGAAATATTTAAGATTATGCACTATTTCTAGGTCAGCAATCAGATTTAAGCAAATTTATACTTATACTATTATACTACTATTTATACAAATACTTTGTACAAAAGGTCAGATTTCCTTGAGTTGTATCCCTTCCATTGAAGCATGCGTTCAGATGACAGGTGGATTTGATCTACTCATCAGAGGCTTGTTCAAGTAACTCAACTTGCAGCCAGTGTTCACCTGTAAAGCGCTTTGGATAAAAGCGCTATATAAATGCAGTCCATTTACCATTTACCTGTTATAAATATGGCTGTGCCTCAAGTTTCCAGCAAATCATTGCTTACTAAGTAGCATTGTGATAGTGGGAAACATGGCATCAGAACTAAGTGAAAGTGTCAGAAGTCAAATTGTTATTCTAAGCAAAGAGGGGCTTTCTCAGCGTCAAATCATGGCTAGACTAAAGGTTTCTAAGAGGGCAGTGCATGGAACTC
>CM045895.1:2460000-2558105 GCA_025169545.1 Anguilla japonica
TACATCCTCTTTGCGCACAGTCAGTGCTCAGCGCTGCCCGCGCTTCTGTTCCCCGCTTCGAGCCCACAACAGCCATTTTGCCAGCGCAGCGGAAGTGCGTCATAGAAAAGCATGTGACTATCGGTAGGCGTGGAGCGGTTTTTAACGTCCCGGAGCTTGCCCATTACTCCCGGTCACTTGACTGCGTTAGCTGGCCAAGCCACCTGGAACTTCTGCTCAACCAACCCTCACACACAACAGCCATGAAAATCTGGACATCAGAGCACATATTCAAGTGAGTATTTCATCGTGACGTTAGAATAGTGTATATTTACCTGCGTAATCAGAAAACTAGTACCGACAAAATTTGCGTCTTGTTCTTACTCCTGCCTGCCAGGCGGCTGGGTGACGTTTTGTTAGCATGCTTCGGGCCAGTACTGAAGGTGTGTAACTTTAATCTGACGTTAGATCTTATTTCATAGAACTAATAATCATATCAAACAACAGCCACTTCTGTCCAGGTTTAGTAGTAGTCCATATTATGCTACCAGTACGTTAAGGCTCGAGTAAGAACTGAACGTACAGCCTTTTTTGCCGTGATTAAACTTCGCGTGGACATTGAAGCTAACATCGTTAGCTAGTCACATGAAAAATGATTAGCAAGAAAATTAGTAGGTAGCTAGCATAGATTAGTAAAGTGGCTAACCGCCCACATAGCATCATGTTCTTTAACTTGAATCTGTCCTTAGTAAATTTAACTCTGAGCATGCTGGTAGATCTCAAAATCAACGCAATTAGATCCTCAAGACATTGCAGCGGGTTTCCGTTAGCTTCTTACTGACTGATCAGATAGCTCAAATATGTTAGCTGGACGGCTAATTTGAGATTATCTTTACGTTAGGATATGTTGGATACACACACGAGTGTCTCGTGTTGCATCAGCAGTACAGTCAGTTTGGGTTACTATGACCTGTCATTCTTGAGAGATCAAATAATGGATTGATCGACTTGCTGTGGCTAGTAAATTGCGCTGAAAGATGCTAGCATGCGAAATAGTCTACACTGCAATCAGTGAAACTTTTATGGTTGAGTGAATTGATAAATCCCAGTTAAGTCATGTTAATGGTAATGATAAAGTTACTAGGGAGTTTTCTAAATAGTTGTTACTAACGCTAGACTTTAAATTTTTGCTTAAATATTCAGTTTACTCAAGCGAGATAACCGTCGTTAATGTAAGAACTGTTTCATAAAGTCAGCCTTACAACGTCCGCTGAATTTCCTTTGCCGTATTTAGGGACGTTCTCAATTGAGCAGATTAAGTAGTGTGGAGATACTGCTGCGAGGTGTGTGTGTGTGTGTGTGTGTGTGTGTGTGTGTCAGAGAGAGAGCGCGCAAATATTCCCGATGTCCTAAAATATATTCTCTTTGGTCAGACCAAATGATATACATTTTTACAAAGCGCTGTTCAAACCTAAACCAGGCAGTGAACTTTTACTTGAGATTTAATCTTTGCGCCTCTGGCCTTTGTCTATGCAAGGTATCTGGTTTCAAAAGTCAAGTGAAGTGGCATTGCGTAATTACCCTTCAGAATGAGCTCTGCTGTTAACCTTTCCCCTATATATAACTCCGCCCCTCTGTGCGTCACGGCAACGGTGTCCCCATGGCCACGACAAGCAGATGTTTGCATACTGTGTGTAGCTTTGGATGGAATAACGCGTATTACATTCAAGGACATTAATTTAGCCGACGCAGACGTTCATCAGCCCGAGTTAAGTGAACAATAGTTATACCTGGCTAAATATTTTCCCAGACTAGTGAATGTACATGCGACATTTATGTTGCATTAATCAAAGTTAATTTATACCAGCACAGAACCACAAAACAATCCAGATTATTACAGCAAACATCCTTATAAAAGCATTAAATATACTGTTACAACTGTAATAATTTAATAAGAATAGCATGTTTGCATTTTTGTGTAAGCATATTGTTTCAGTCAAGGGGTTCAGTAGCTTGTGTTGTTGTAAGTTCGTTTAAATGCAACCTCTCAAAGGGAATGGCTGTAGTGTAATTTCTATTGGACAGAGATGAATTAAATTATACTTCCAGGGCTTTGGAGATCAGTCTTATTGACAGCATCGTTTTGGTTGCTGTGTCCCACTTTGCTTGGGCAGAGGTCATCTGTCAGGTGCTCAAAGGATGCTTTCTGTTCCATGATCTGCCTGTTCAACCCATTGCTAGAGCAGTCAGGCTGTAATTCCTTCCGTAGGTGTTCCCTTGTTGTTGAATTCCCAGTTTCCTGAACGTACATCTCTGTGCTGCCAGCCTGTTTTAGGAATCCCCGTCAGGAGAGCAACAGGGTCACGTGTTCCTCAGAGGTCAGGACTGATCAGATGATAGCCGGGGTACTGACTGTCCTGGCCTGAGTGCTCCCTGGCATTCATTCCTAGCTACGTCACAAAGTTCCACCTCATCACCAGTGGGATGCATAAAGATGTTTAGAGCCAGCTTTACTTTGTTTTGTCAATGAGAGCTGAAATGAAAACTAAATCAGCCCTGATTCCTTGTGTGCCTGGCTGTTGCCACATCTTTCTGCAATTCTGTATTTAGAGTTGATGAATGAGAGTCAAGAGACCGGGTGCAATATGTCCTGTTAAACTGCATCACTGCTTTATCCGAGTCCTGAAATAGCAGTAGGGATTAATGGACAACTGCCATAGCCACTATAGCTAGAATATCGATTCTCTCAGTCCTGTATGGTAATTAAAAAATGCATATATTATAATGTCTTTTTTCATATTTGCATCCTGTTTGGGGACCCGGAGAGGTTCAGAGGACTAGTGCTGATCTAGGATCAGTTTTAGCCTTTTTGCTCGCAGTGGATATGGTTTAGGACGTGGACAGGTGAGCGCTGATCTTGTATCAGTGCTTCCGCCAAGAGATGCGTTCTGAGGTGAGAATGGCGGGCGTCGTCCTCGGGCCTGACGGTGTCTCCTCTGTTCCCCGACCAGCCACCCCTGGGAGACGGTGACCAAGGCGGCGATGCAGAAGTACCCCAACCCCATGAACCCCAGCGTGTTCGGCGTGGACGTGCTGGACCGGTGCGTGGACCCGCAGGGCCGACTCCACAGCCACCGGCTCCTGAGCACAGAGTGGGGCCTCCCCTCCATCGTCAAAGCCGTGAGTCCCGCTTCCCGTGCGCCTGCCCCGACCGCAGGGTCCTGCTGGGTCCCTCCGGGTCCCCCCAGGTCCTGCTGGGTCCCGCTGGGTCCCGCTTCCCGTGCGCCTGCCCCGACCGCAGGGTCCTGCTGGGTCCCGCTTCCCGTGCGCCTGCCCCGACCGCAGGGTCCCGCTGGGTCCCGTGCGCCTGCCCCGACCGCAGGCTCCCGCCGGGTCCCGCCGGTCAGACTCGGTCTAACCGACTGGCCTCCCGCGTTAGCGTGGAAGGTTAACGGGGCCAGTGGTTCTGGTCAGCAAAGGGAAGGAGCTCGCTAGCGCCCTTTAGCACGTTGGCCGACCTTGTGTACGACTTGGGTCAGTTGTAGGTGTGCCAAACCAGTGAGCGGGCCAATGAGTTGGGGGTGCGAGCGGGTCAGTGCGTCGGGGGTGTGAGCCTGTGTGCGCTTGGGCGATTGGTGACGATTCGGAGGCGTTGGTGGAATTCCCTGGCTGGCTTCCCGGCTCCGGATGGTTGCCAGGACGCACACGGGATCACCCGGGGCTATTTCTGTCGAGCAGAACACAGCGTCTGTCTCAGGGCCCGGCACGTGGTGTCGAGCGGGGAGTGCTGCCATTTCCCACAGAGCAGAGCATGACCTGTGATGTAACAGTTCCACATATGATCTTTGTGAGAGGGAGGAGCCAAAGTTTGGAACTTTACTTGCATCACTTCCTGTTCTTTCATCGTCACTGAAGCTGTCAGAACTCAAACATTGGTGGTCAAAAGTTACTTAAAACTTATTTATGTAGAAATGGGCTTGTTATTTCATTTTGCTATATAGTGGATTAAACTCCTGAAATAAGTTTTTAAAAAATATTTTAAAACTAACAAAGATGCAATATAAAACAATACTACGAAATGTGACTTGGAAATCTCAAAACTAAGGATTAGAACCCTATAATTCTGCAGTCTACAGATAGAACCCTATAATTCCACACTGCTGATTGGTCATTCTTATTGTTTGAGGAGGAAACCTGATTCGTGTCTTGTGCGGGAGCAGAACAATCCATGCTGTACGGACAGGCAGGGCGTTACTTTTAGCTTCTGTGTGTTTTGTTAGTTACACTGGCCAGAGTGCTATAAGCACGTTTATTTAGAGGTCATGGATCATGAGGGCTGTTGATTAAAGGGAGGTGCACACAGTGTATGTTGTGTAGTGTATTTCAGAAACGGGCTGCTGGGTTTCCAATCTCAGGCTTGCTCAGTCGAGCACAGAAAAACGGCACCTCACAATTGAAGTGTGTATACAAGTGTATTGTATGTGGAGACGATGCCAGGTCTGTATGGCCGATTACTGCACTAACTGATCTGTAATTATCTTTAATTTGAGAGGAAGTGGCCTTGCAGTCAGATTTGCCCCCCCTGGGTGCATGCTAGCCGAGGGGGGCGTGGCATGGCGTGGGCGTGGCATGCCGTGCGTTTCTCCGGTGTTGACCTCCTTGTCTCTTTCCCCAGCTGATCGGAGCCACACGAACACGCACGTACGTCCAGGAGCATTCAGTGGTGGATCCCGAGGAGAAGACATTTGAACTGAAATCCACAAATGTAAGTTTACCTTTAAAAATAAAAATAATCTAAACCTAGATTTTTCTTCAGGAAAATGAGTCCAAAGTGCAGGTTCCACAGCGAGCGCCTGTGTGAGGTGGGAGTAGGTCAGGCCTGGTTATAAAACGGGATCGGACTGCACACCTTTGTGGTTTAGCTGCTTGCTTTCCCGCTCACTCTCTCCAGTCTCTGTTGGGTGGGGCTGTAGTGAGGTCATCCTCGATGGGGGATCTCAGACTCCAGTCCTGGAGAGCCACTGTGGCTATAAATCCCTGTGTTTCAGCACTGAAGCACTCAATTTGAATCACTGATCAGTTAAAGGGTCCACACACTGCACTTTCAAGACCTGCTTTGGCTGCCTGTTGAAATAAAATTGGGGGAAAAACCTGCAGACACTTTGATTGAAGCTCTGTGGTGGTGTGGGAGTTTGGGTGAAAGCTTGGTGGCGGTGTGGGAGTTTGGGTGAAAGGTTGGTGGCGGTGTGGGAATTTGGTGGTGTGGGAGTTTGGGTGAAAGCTTGGTGGCGGTGTGGGAGTTTGGGTGAGTGTTGGGTGGGAAAGTTTGGTGGCGGTGTGGGAGTTTGGTGTAAGCTCTGGTGGCGGTGTGGGAGATTGGGTGAAAGCTCTGGTGGCGGTGTGGGAGATTTGGGTGAAAGCTCTGTGGTGGTGTGGGAGTTTGGGTGGTGTGGGAGTTCAGGTGTAAGCTCTGTGGCGGTGTGGGAGTTTGGGTGAAAGCTCTGTGGTGGTGTGGGAGTTTGGGTGAAAGCTCTGTGGCGGTGTGGGAGTTTGGGTGGTGTGGGAGTTTGGGTGAAAGCTTGGTGGCGGTGTGGGAGTTTGGGTGAAAGCTCTGTGGTGGTGTGGGAGTTTGGGTGAAAGCTCTGTGGTGGTGTGGGAGTTTGGTGGGGTGGGAGTTTGGGTGAAAGCTCTGTGGTGGTGTGGGAGTTTGGGTGGGGTGGGAGTTCAGGTGTAAGCTCTGTGGCGGTGTGGGAGTTTGGGTGAAAGCTTTGTGGCGGTGTGGGAGATTGGGTGTAAGCTCTGTGGTGGTGTGGGGTGGGAGCGGTGTAAGCTCTGTGGCGGTGTGGGAGTTTGGGTGAAAGCTTGGTGGCGGTGTGGGAGTTTGGGTGAAAGCTCTGTGGTGGTGTGGGAGTTTGGGTGAAAGCTTGGTGGCGGTGTGGGAGTTTGGGTGGTGTGGGAGTTCAGGTGTAAGCTCTGTGGCGGTGTGGGAGATTGGGTGTAAGCTCTGTGGTGGTGTGGGAGTTTGGGTGGGGTGGGAGTTCAGGTGTAAGCTCTATGGCGGTGTGGGAGTTTGGGTGAAAGCTCTGTGGCGGTGTGGGAGTTTGGGTGGTGTGCGAGTTCAGGTGTAAGCTCTGTGGCGGTGTGGGAGTTTGGGTGAAAGCTCTGTGGTGGTGTGGGAGTTTGGGTGGTGTGCGAGTTTGGGTGGAAGCCTGGTGGCGGTGATTCTTGCAGATCTCTCTCTTGCTGCTGCATGGCGGGAGTCCAGAGGCTTTTCGGTGCCAGCGCTGGCACCGTGTCCGCGAAGCTTGCGTAACGCTCACGTGGTGGACCTAGCCCTTCACCGGAATGAGCCGCAGCAGGATCCGGCCTGAGGCCGCACACAGAGCTCAACGTTTTCACCGTTCGGCTGGCAGCTGAACAATGAAAAAACAGACATGTCTTTCTCCTCTGCTTGCAGATCACGGGCACTAACCTGGTGTCTGTGGACGAGAGGTTGACGTACAGACCACACCCACAGGACCCGGAAAAGTAAGTCATTGGAAGGTTCACTATCTATGTGAGGGGCTGGAAGATTATAGCTATTATTCTCAACGTTTGCGGTTTCTGCTTTTCTGCTTTTGTGACTAATATAGACAACGAATACAGTGGAACCTATACGATGGGAGTGTGTCAGTAATGGAGAACTTTCAGAACATTTGCAACTTTTTAAGTGAAGTTAAAATACACCAAATTTGAAAAAGCTTTATTGATTTGAATCATTCTGAACAGTACTGGAGCCGTATTTCATTTAAATAGACTGTTCTTATTTTGTCTCTACATGTTCTTGAAATTAACAATGATCAAATTATTGATGATCTGGGTCTCCTTCTTGAACGTTCCTTTTTTGTTTTTTCTGTGTTGGCTTTTGGAATAACCACCTCTCCTGCGCGGTGACCCAGTATCTTTGGCCTCGTTTGTGAACTTTTAAATCATGTGTGTGTGTGTGTCTGTGAGCGTGTGTTTGTTTGTGTTCAATGACAGCAACATGCCTGTGTGTGCACGTGTGTGTGCACGTGTGTGTGTGTGTGTGTGTGTGTGTGTGTGTGTGTGTGTGTGTGTGTGTGTGTGTGTGCGCGTGCGCGTGCGTGCGTGTGTGCGTGTGTTTTCTGTGACAGTAAGCAGTAAGCCTGGTTAACGCGCATTGCTGCTCTTTCTCTGCAGAACGATACTGACACAAGAGGCGCTCATCACTGTGAAAGGGGTCAGCTTGAGCAGCTACCTGGAGGGCGTCATGGCAACCTCCATCTCTGCAAACGCCGGGAAGGTGAGAACTTCACACAGCTGGCCTGCTGGAGTCCACCCAGGGGGGGGTAGCAGAGTCCACCCAGGGGGGGTAGCAGAGTCCACCCAGGGGGGGGTAGCAGAGTCCCCCAGGGGGGGGTAGCGGAGTCCAGGGGGGGGGTAGCGGAGTCCACCCGGGGGGGGGTAGCGGAGTCCACCCGGGGGGGGTAGCAGAGTCCACCCGGGGGGGGGGTAGCAGAGTCCACCCGGGGGGGGGGGTAGCAGGGTCCACCCGGGGGGGGGGTAGCAGAGTCCACCCGGGGGGGGTAACAGTCCTCTCGGGGGTAATTGAACCTGGCTGTTTGTCTGCGCAGGGTCGTGAGGCCATGGAGTGGGTGATTCGCCGGCTGAACACGGAGATCGAGGAGCTGGCGGCCACCGCCCGCGGAACCATCCGGGTCCCCATGGCTGCGGCAGTCACAGAGAAATGACCCCGCCCTCCCGGAGCGACCCACACGCCCCTGCAGGGTGGCACTCTGCTCTGACGCCGGCACAGCCTCCCTCTGTGCCACCCCCGCCCCCCCCCCCTCACTGTGTGTCTACATTAGATACCAGCTGCATATCGCGGGTGGCACAGAGGAAGGCTGGCGGGGCATTACAGGGGCGGGCAGTTCTGACTCTGCGCTGGCACGCGCCCTGAGAAAGCTGGCACTCCGTGCGTCACATGACCCAGGCCTCCTCCAGCGCCCGTGGCGGTCGGGCAGATGGACGGACTCAAAATGGCGTCTCGGGCTGAAGTCCTGCGGTCCCACAGGCCTGTTTATCCGAATTTAGCACTTAAATGCTTAGTGTGTTCCCTCCCTGACTCAGGAGCCCACGCGTGTTCCCCATGCTGATTTGGCCGCTGGAGGAACGGACACCACAGAGATGCAGGTGCTGAAGCAGAAGCGCTTTCTCTCCCGCCGTCGCCGTCTCCGTCTCCGCGTGCAGACCGCTGTCCCGTGCGGGGCGGGGCGCTGGGCGTCGGGCCGACGGGTTTCGTTTCCTCTGAGCGCTTGCTTGACCCCTGTGTGAAGGGAACGGGCTGGAGCCGGTGCAAACGGGGCCGGGGAAGACCAGCGCAGACCCGCGCAGCGATGCCGCATGCCGTGCCGCATGCAGTCAGTGTCGCATGCCGCATGCATTGTCGCATGCAGTGACGCAGCCACAGCCGGCTTTCTCAGGGCGCATGTTTCAGCGCAGTTTCTTAAGCTGTCCAGCCCAACGCAGGCAACTGAATGTCAAGTACTGTACATTTATATTTTTAGAACTATTATTATTAATATTATTATTATTATTAGAACAACAAGAAGAAGAATATGAAATGAAGGGAACACGATAAAAAAAAATTCAAATTTCATTTTTTTTTTATAGTAGAGGACCATCTGGAATGCAGTGTGATGTTTATGCTACACGTATAGGCTGTGCATGATTTGAGAAGCGGTGCATCATGGGCATTCTACTTTGAAATTCTGAGCATTCGCACTCGGATGGACGCAAGGGTGCATTTTTCAAATGCATTTCATACGTCGCCCTGACCTGACATGGGGAGCATTGGGCTACACATCGTGCTACACGTCGCGCTACACAGCTTGCTACTTGGTGCACAATACATCGTGCTATACATAGTGCTACACAGCATGCTACTTAGTGCACAACACATCGTGCTATACGTAGTGCTACACAGCGTGCTACACATTGTGCTACACAGCGTGCTGCACATTGTGCTACACATTGTGCTACACAGCGTGCTGCACATTGTGCTACACATTGTGCTACACAGCGTGCTGCACATAGTGCTACACATTGTGCTACACATAGTGCTACACATAGTGCTACACATTGTGCTACACGTCGTGCTACACATAGTGCTACACATTGTGCTACACATTGTGCTACACAGCGTGCTGCACGTTGTGCTACATGTCGTGCTACACATAGTGCTACACATTGTGCTACACAGTGTGCTACACATTGTGCTACATGTCATGCTACACATCGTGCTACACGTCGTGCTACACGTCGTGCTACACGTCGTGCTACACGTCGTGCTACACATCGTGCTACACATAGTGCTACACATAGTGCTACACATTGTGCTACACAGCATGCTACACAGCGTGCTGCACGTTGTGCTACACAGCGCCCATTATCTGATGGCGCTCTGCTTTAGCCCTTGTGCAGGCTGTGCCCATGATCAGAGCTGTCTCTCTCATGCACTTTATTTATGGAAATAGCTGCCGGTTATTTATTTATGATACTGCGACAAGTGAAATTAGCTGTATTGTTACAAGCGGTTGGACCACTTGGTTTTTCCAAAAGTGACTTTCGCACAAGAGCAAAGAAAAGAGGAAAAAACTGACTATCAGGTGTTGTTCTTTAGTGAGATTAATTACAGGAAGGTCTGTAAACATAAAGGTGTTTAATGCGGTCTCTTTAAGATCAGGAGCCCGATGCCTCTATTTTTCTCAGTGTGTGAGAAATATGGGCCTCGGCCTTCTGTGCAAAGAGGTGTGGCCAGCATTCACACAATGCTAAAAATGCAGAATGGAACAGACCCTGATGGAAGATGTCGGGACATGAAGAGACTGAACTTGTTTGTGCTGTTTGAGAGGCATCATGTATGGGCATTGGGCGGGGAAAAGGTGGAAAAGCTGTAGATGCCATAGTTGTGGTAAAACAATGGTATTTATTTATTTATAATACAATGGTGACTCGTGTTGTGTGGTTTTGCTTGGTGGCGACTGGTATGGATGCCTTGGAAACGCGCGATTGTGGAGCCTGGAGTTCAGAAACGAGGCTCACATCTGGGGGACATTCAAATACCGCGACAGACGGGCTGTTCTGCCAGAACCCTACTCTGCAGTGCGTTACACAGAACCCTACGCTGCAGTGCGTTACACAGAACCCTACGCTGCAGTGCGTTACCCAGAACCCTACGCTGCAGTGCGTTACGCATTCTGTGCAAAGATGCCTTTTAGCTCTCTACAACCACTCCCACCTTTGTGAGTTGATTGTTAAAGAGGGTAAATTTGTACAGTTAATATTTAATGCACAAATTTGTAAGTCGGGTTGCTGTTTGGGTTAGCTTTACTAAGGTAATGTCGTTGTAGTGTTTTTTCATTTAAAACTAAAAACCTTTCCAAGCACAGACCTGAAACTGCAAATGCAGGCCTGTGGATCTGCCTCAGTTTGGCACTTAACAAAATAATACTCATGCACTCAGTTCTGACAGTAATGTAACAGATTTGCAAAAAAAAAAAAAAAAAAAAACTCCAGAGTTTAAAACAGAAAAATATTTTTTAAAGAATGTAAGTTAAGTTGCTGTAGCTAAGACTTATCTGAAAGGTGTAGTTTACCTAGCTCCTGTCAGAGCCACAATGGTACATTCTTTGATCCAGGTGTCTAGGTGACTGGTGCTTCTGGAAGAAGGAGAATGCATGAGAACCTGCTGTTTACTTTCATATACCTGCGTCTGTAAACACTCAAAGACCAAGCATATCACTGTTGATATTTCTACCTGGCAGTGTTGAAGTAAACTGACATTTGACAGCATTATGCCTCACGTGATTATTTCTTGGGGTGAGAGAGAGTGAAAGTGTGTGAGAGTGTGTGTTGAGGAAGTGAGGATAAAGAACAATGTTTATTTCTGAATCCAACAGTTCCAACAGTCAGTATCCTTGTACAATGTTCAGCACTCTGAATACTGAACACAAGTGGTGTTGCATGTTAAAACCCCTCACTTAAGTTAACGTGAAGAATACCATGCGTATCCATCCCTCCCATGCTGAGGCAAACTCAGTGAACACAGCTATGGGCTGCTGATTGGCTTCTCCACTGTCTGGTGAAGCCATTTTTTAGTGCAGTGGTGCCCCCTACTGCCAGAAAATATATACCATTCCAACTTTGGGTTAGCCTATCATAGGACAAATACCCAACACTGTTCAATATAACAATTTCTGTTTGCATACTAGCACCTTTTACCAAAAGCAGCCCCAAGTGCTTCGCACAAACAAAAGGACCAGGCATAATAATAGTAATACTCATTAATGAAGTCAAAAGAATAATTATGAATTTGGGAGAAGAACTACAAGCAATGTTTTAACAGGAAGAGATAATGTAGTGACTAAAATAAGTACAAACAACAGCTCTTATTGGCAATAAGTGTTCCAGGCATATTTACCATTTTGTTAGTCTACCCAATTTTGATGCTATATTTTTAATTGTTGAAATTATGACGTTTCGATTAACCGATTTTTATATACCATACATATGATTCGCTTAATACAGAGAGAAAAGCTCCCACACGTAGCCTATAGTAAGTGCCGATTTGGTGAAATCAAAAGTAAGATTTTTTTACCAATATGAATGGGCATAGGTGCAATTTCTACTCCTTTTTATTGCAATCAAAGTGAAAATCATGCATACAAATTACAGAACAAAAACAAAGATGTTCTGGCAAATGGATACCAAGAACAAGGCTTAAAACAGTGAAATAAAATGAACAGAAAACAGAGTATGCTAAGTAAGTGTAGCTGGTCAGATGACTAACAGAAACAGGTTCAACATGAATCAGCTGAAATGCTTTTAGAAGTGTTACTTCTTGTTTCCTCCGAGGACCTATGATGCTGCATTACATTTGCAGCATGCACTCTAATCCAGAGCGACTTGCACAACTTTTAACATTTTTACAGCTGGATATGTCCTGAAGGGCACTGCTGTCTCTCAAGGGTGCAACAGCAGAGACCTACCTGGGAACTTAACCATGAACCCAGGTCCCAAACTATTCTACTTCATTTTTGATAAAAATGTAAAATGTCATACATAGGATTCCAAACATCTTTCAACAGATTACAAACAGATGATGCCTGTATTAACCTGTATTAATAATTTAAGAAAAAGCCTGATTTTCTTTGGTAAAAGACCACTTCTGAATGTACCAAACTGTTTTCAAATGCTTATTGAAGTATTCTAAAACATAGCAATCAGCAAGCAATTGACAACAATAAAACAGACACCAATAAAACGAAACCATCAAAAAAAAAAAAAACAAAACATTTAAAACACACACACACACACACACACACACACACACACACTTTCCTCTGCATTGCAATCATTTTCTTGGCAGCAATTAAACCTGATAGTATAATGAGCTCTTGCTGCTTAGAAACACTGAGCCTTGAAAGATTGTTTAGATTTAATACATGCACTGATGCAGACATTGTCACGTGAATAAGATCAGGTATTGACACGTGAATGAAATTAGACAGGTTGGCAGCAACACTCTCCCAGAACTGAGCCACAGGTGGACATTCTCATATGTTTATGTAGAAAGGGCCAGAGGATCTCTGAGTTTATGGTGGATTTAGTCAGATTTTTTGTCTCATGATGGCCTGTTTTAATAGCATTAACACTTCTTTGGTCCTCATGCTGAGAAACCACAGGAACAGACTTCAAATGCAAATGCCGCACCTAGAATCAACTGTAGACTTGTGAGCGTTCTTTTGCCTGAACTAATGATGCAAAGACATACAGCTAGCCAAGAAACAGTTGAACAGCCAATTGTCCAATTACTTTTGATCCCTTAAATGGGTGTATACGAACATGGCTGTAATTCCTACAGGAAACACCAAATGGATTTAAATACCCTCAAATTAAAGCCAACAGTCTGCACTTTACATATTCAGTGTTACATTTCAAATTCAATGTGATTGAGTGCAGAGCCTAAACAAAAATTGTGTCACTGTGCAAAAACGAACTGCACTGTACGAAAATGCAAAAATCAATGAAATAATTATTTCCATCTTGACCACATTGTCTTCAGATAGTGAGATGGAAAATACAGAACCAGGATACGTTAACTAATTTAGGAAACATTAGGAAACATTGCTTTCGAGTAAAGATGAATTTCTGTGAGCTATGATAGCCAAATATTGTTTGCTGTAACTTTACATTACATTACATTTATTTGGCAGACGCTTTTATTCAAAGCAACGTACAATAAGTGCAAGTTCTCATTTTGTCTCATTTTGATATCTATACTTTTAACGGCAGGCTTAGGTTTAGCAAGTTTTAATTAACGACTTATCGATACTGACGTGTTTTTGTGGACATTTGTCTACATGACGCTGCTCGCGTGTAGTGGTACGTCATCAGCTGCAGAAACCAGAGTACAGCTGCTAGATGACAGCATTGTGACATCACAAGGGTGAACATTCCGCCATTCATTTAAATTGGATTTGTTGGGGGGATAAAAATAAATACGAAAAAAGCAAACAAACTAATGATAATGCAAAACCGATAAAAAATAGGAATGCTGCTCCAGAGTTCTGGATTTTATGACCTCACAATAGAATAACGTGACATCACAGCGGAGGTCATTCCAGGTGTTTCTCGGTATTATTTAAATTGAGGCAAATTGCAAAGGAACCGACCAGTGGTTTATGAATTGACTTGTAATCTTTACCGTTCTTAGACCAACATGGATTAGCATGGATATTGTTTCCAAGATAAACATTGAAACCAAAATCCGCAAGGTAGGCTGTGATCCGTTATTTCTAGTGACCAATTTCCTTGCTTTTTAAATTTAGACGGTAGATATTTTTGCTGAACGATCAGAACAAAGCATAATGATGTTTTAAAACCATTTACAATTGCTTGTGCGAGTGTGCTACTGCAGTTTAGGCTGTTAATGATAAATGGACCTATAATTGCGACAGACCCAGTTGTTATAGATTTATAAGAGACGCTTGAGTTTGAATTGAGGCGGTGAAAGTTTAAATGCGTACTATTTATTTTTCTCCACAGGAATACTGCATAACAGTGACCACTGCACTGTGCCCAAATGCATTACAAAATAAGCCCAATTAGCATATCTGGAATTCACTACCAACTACCCAACTAATCGCTACTGATATTTCGTGATGCAGTTCCATAATATTTTTCATCAAATTTTGATTATGATTTTCAGTCATAATCGTCAGTTTAATTACTGAACGCCTACATAACTGTTTTAAAGCTATATATAACTGAATAACTAATAGGCCTAACTGTTTTAAAGCTATCTATAACTACATTGGTGTTTTTGTTATGTTTCTGTGTAAAATTGATGTAGTTGTTCTTTGCATTCGTGAAGTTCTTTTTTGTCCGTGAATCTCTCATGCTGTGTATGTGATGCCTGTCTTTAATTGCAAAAATACACGCTGCTTTGATTCTTTAAAAAGAACAAGAAAATAAATTAATAAAACTTATATTCTAAAATATTTTCTTTTTCCGCTGTAGGATTATGGTGTTTTGCATGGCTCTGTGGAGTATACAGCAACAACAATACTCTGCTGGAGTAGGACCAAGTATGAAGAGCAGGTAAGAGATTATACTTTGAGAGAGAGGTATTGCAGCCATTAGTGTCATTATTAATGTACATTAGAGCAGTTCATTAAGCAAATGGTTTTCTTTATTCTCATTTAGGATTAAATATTAAATACAATTAATTGTATTTAATTATAATATTAATTAAATAATAATAATTATAATTAAATAATTATCACAAATAATGAACAATTACAAAATGTTTCAGATGAGTTCAGCAGCACAGTCAGGCATTAACCACTTGCCTATTTCAAACACGTTAGACATAAGTTTACACAATATCACATCTCACATGAATCATGCACATATTTTACACACCATCACAGCACAACATTTGTCTACTCACTCACTAGTCCTGGTTTGCTGAACTCACAGATGATAATATTTTGCAGAAAGGGATACTTCAGCACTTCCTGTCCTTCAAAGGAAAAGGCCAAGTCCCCACCTACATCACCTGTGGGGACATTAAAGACTGGATAATCTCGGATGGACAAAACATCCTTAGGGAGAGGTGTGTAAAGCTACCAGTTCCCAGTATTACTGACAGGTGTAATTGTCAGAGCACCGATGCTTGATATCAGTGTGAATCATGAAGGTCATTAATACAGAAGAGATCTGATGTGTGCGCCTTGTTAAAATAAACACAGCAATAATTATTGACTTAGCTGATTTATAATCATGTCCAGAATTACTCCAGAAGTCAAGCCTTTATTGAAAATCAGTGTATACGCATAATAATGTATAGTGGTGTAAATGTGAAGTAGAGTAACACTGTTGTGTTGTTTGTGGGCAGATTTCAGACGGACAGCTGTGAGCAGCGAGATTGCCTCATTCACCTGGTAGGGGCGGCTCAGGGCCACTATACTGCCTTTAGTTACTCATTCAGAATCAGCAGCCCCAGTATCTACTGCTGGCCTCTGGCTCAGGCAGTCCTGCTGCACAGAAACCCCCTAGTGATGTCAGCAGTGTAACGTCCAGAGAGGAGAAGGATGCTATGAAGCAGGAACACTTTTATTAGCAAACTGTGTGAGGTACAATGAGTGGTTACTGCCAAGTGGCTAATTGCATTCTGCTCAGTCCCTATATCTGTAATTGCAACTGTCATGGTTTGACTTTTTGCAACTGTCATGGTTTGACTTATAAAATATTACACCATTGCATGAACTGTCAATAATGGGTCTGTCAGTGTGTATTGTGTCTGATAGTAGATGTAATGGGCCTATCAGTATTGGGCAAGTTAGTGGGTAATGTGTCTGTCAGATGTAATGGGTCTGTCAGGACATGTCAGTAGATTTAATGGGCCTGTCAGTAGATGTAATGTGTCTATTAGGAAACTGTAATGGGTTTTTCAGTGTATATAATGGGGTTGTCAGGAAATTGAATGGGTCTTGTCAGTAGATGTTATGTGTGTGTCAGTAGATGTAATGTGTCTGTCAGTAATGTTTTCCTTGTGCTGTGCTCAGATCTGGGAGGTGAATATGAGGCTAAAGCTGCAGGACATCGGCAGAGAACTGGGAATGAGTCCCAGCAGCTCTGAAGCACCTCCGATGAGCGCCCAGGACACCCAGCGTGCCGCTCTCGCTGACCTGTACGTCTCTCTCTCTTTCTCATCAGAGTGCATCTGTCTCAAGGCTGGAAGAGCTTCAGACACTAATGAAGCTGTTTCTCTCTCTGCAGGGAGTCTGCAGCTCTGGAGAAAGCAGCGGCTGCAGAGAGCTACTCCAGGTGGCACTTTGATGCCCGCTTGGTCGCGCGTCGGGCATTGCGAGAGCTGGCAGAGGCGCTGGCACACCCGCTCGCCCGCACCCCCCACACCCTGTCAGCGGTGGTGGGGGACACCGTCACCGGCCTGCTCGGCGCCGTCATGGAGCCAGCCAATAACAGAGCGTCGAGCAGGGCCTTCAGCGAGGTGGCGGTGGGCGTGGCCGTTTGTGTGCATCATGACCTGCGCGCAGCGGGATGGGCGGAGGAGCGAGCTTTCGGGGCGCAGTGCTGGAGGTGGGCCAGGCCCAGCATGATGGGGGTGCTCCACAAGGCCCTGCTGGAGCAGACCGGCTCCCCTGGGGCCCTGCAGGCCGCCCTGAGGGGGAGCAGCACCGCGGTCACCTCCGCCATCGCCACCGCTATCGCCAAGGCCCTCCTCACGGGTGCTGATACAGCCCTGAACGCCGGCCCTGCCACGCCCGAGGAAGAGGGGCAGATTCCTGCAGCATCAGGTCCTGTGGACACTGCAATGCAAACTGAGACACCAGTAACATCTCGGGTGAAGACAGATGCACACAAGACTACACTGGAGGAAATTGACTCCCAAAAGACTCCACTGGAGGAAATGGATTCCCAAAAATCATCCCTGGAGGACTCACAAAAAACATCCCTGGAGGAAATGGACTCGCAAAATACATCCCTGGAAAAAATGGACTCCCAAAAAACATCGCTGGAGGACTCACAAAAAACATCCCTGGTGGAAAAGACATTCCTGGAGGAAATGGACTCCCAAAAGTCATCCTGGGAGGAAATTGACTCCCAAAAAACTCCACTGAAGGAAAAGACATCACAGGAGGAAAAGACATCTCGTGAGGTAGTGGAATCCCAAAAGACACCCCGGGAGGAAATGGACTCCCAAAAGACATCCTGTGAGGACATTGACTCCCAAAAGATTCCACTGGAGGAAAAGACATCCTGGGAGGAAATGGACTCACAAAAAATATTCCTGGTGGAAATGGACACCCAACAGACGTCCTGCGAGGAAATTGACTCCCAAAAGACTCCACTGGAGGAAAAGACATCTCAGGAGAAAATGGACTCCCAACAGACGTCTTGGGAGGAAATGAACTCCCAAAAGACATCCCGGGAGGAAATGGACTCCCAAAAGACATCATCCCTGGCTGAAAGTGAGGCGGCTATGACATCACCTCTGCAAACTGAGGTTGAAATGGCAGCGCTGGAGGAGATCACTATGACTAAAGAACCTCTGGCAGAGGAGAGAAAAAAGCGGGATGGAGTAAGTCCTGCATGATAAGCTCCTCCCACTCATTCAGCACCTTACTCAGCAAGTCTGACAATCTGTGATGTCATCAGGACTTGACTGGCAACTTGATTGACTTGATTGGTCATTTCATATTTCATGAAAAGTTGGGTTAGCATAGTTGAGATGTTCCAAAAAGGTGCTTAATGAGATGTCTGTGTGATTGCAGTTTGACATGCAGATCCCAGTTTCCCTGGAAACAGCAGCAGGGGATAAACTCCTGGGCCTTCCACACAGTGAGTCACTGATAATGTGCGCTGGGAGGACAATCCTGAAAATGCTCTTTTCCTTTTGCATCCAGTAGCTAAATAATCACAATTAAAGAGCATGTCCCAGCACAGAGACACCCACAGAGGCTGTGCTGAGTGGAGTCTCTCTCTCTCTCTCTCTCTCTCTCTCTTGTCTTTTATAGAGGCAAAGAAGCAGAAAAAAGGAATCAGGCGCTTCTTCGGTCACTTGTGGAAGGCCCTGAAACGCTGCTGCTGCTGCTGCGTTTCTGTGGAGACCACCTGAGATTTTACATGTTGAAATGTCTGTCTGTGTGTCCGTCTGTCTTTTCTGTCTAGATATTGCCTACCTGCCTGTCCTGTGTCTGTCTGTCTTGTTTGTCTGTCTGTTTCTGTCTGTTTTGGATCTTCCCTTCAGCAAGAAGAATCAGCCAGCAAAATTCCTTCAGCGCAAAAAAAAAGAAAAAAAAAACAGAAAGAAGGATTGCCACAAAAGTTTGAAAAAAGTGGGAGAGCTTTTAATTTCATGTTGCAGGTAAAGTTCTGGAAGTTAACATAACAGACATATTCTATCATATTGGGAGTAAAATACAGCCACACAGGCAGGCCTTTGTGCTGCTTTGTTGTACAGGAGACAGTGACGGGAGTGTTGGCATCCATGGCTTTTCCTTGTGTGTTCTCAGAAACCAAATATTTAAAAATATGTCTTTCAGGATTGCAACAGACACCTGTGGAATACTGGAGATATACTGGAAGGATACTGTGAAATGGAAGCCAGGACTCACACTTGGTCCTGGTGAGCATCCTGCACCACGACCATGCCGCTCGCTGTTCATATTTTAATAACACATCACTTTAATATCGGCAATTTCATTTCAGTTACCCTGGTGATGGTCATTAGCCTTTAATGCTCTGCAATTAACAGCGCTGTTTGACCAGGCAACGTTTGACAGTACTGCATCCAACCTATTGCCTTTACTGGCTATACAAGCGCTTGGGCCCGACAACTGCATAGATACCAGATTAGTATGCTGATCATGAATTTCCCTCATGAAAGTGTGAGAGGGTTGGACTATCTTTTGACTCGCTAGTTAGTAGCATAAGTGTCTGAAGAGGATTTCTTTATGGTACACAGATATTTGTCAGGTGAGTCTGTGCAGGTTAGCACCACCTGTCATGTGTGTCTGATTACAGAGAGGCTTCACAGAGGCCAGCAATGAAATGATGACATCACGACTGGCAGAAGATGAAACAGTATCAGTAGATATGAGCAAATCCAGAGTGGCAGACGTCACTTACCAGGATGAGAGGGTAAACAAGCAGCAGACTTTGTCAATAATCAAACCCCCATCACCTACAGTGTCTCACAGTGGTTCTACGTGTCATTTTATTTCTCATCACTGCACAAAGCCTGAAAGATCATGAGCGTGTGAGCCATGCACAGGTTAGGCTGGATCTCTGTGTGTATGAAAGTTGGCCCTGCAGGCAGGCTGCTTGTGGCAGAGGGGGGTGGTACAGGTCCTATAGTTCAGTGCCCACACAGGCAGTCCACACCCACGCCACACTTCCCTTTAGCAGCTGATACAGTTTATATCCATCACCGCCAGGGCTCTGCTGGCACAGGTTAGTGTAGCATCACATCATACAAAAGTAAATGCCCAGTGTGTACAGACAAGGCCTTAATAATACCAGTGTTGTTCTGTCACTCAGCACCTGGCGTTCTGAAACATCTGTCACCAAAGCGCCGCTTCACATCCTGGTTATTCAGACTGCTATCCCAAGATTCAGTGCAGCTGAGGATGAGGATGCACAGGACAATCATAAAAATGTGAATTCTACATTTTCTTCTTTTCCCTATAATGTACACATCCTACAGTTTTCTACACAGTGAAAAGTGAATTCTTATTTTCTGATGAAGTTTATTTGTCTTTTCACACAGCTCCTCAAGCTCTTCCTCTTGTTTGCCAAAATATGAAGTTAAAAGGTTTTCTGGATGGATCTGGAGCAGGTATGAGGAGACTATGAGCGCATGACCAGTAGCCTTGAATAAGAAACACATAAACTAAGAATCACACATCCTTGTTGATTTATTATGCACAGTGTGAGCAGTGTGTGTTGATTTATTGGGCACGGTGTGAGCAGTGTGTATTGGTGTTGATTTATTGGGCACAGTGTGAGCAGTGTGTGTTGGTGTTGATTTATTGGGTACAGTGTGAGCAGTGTGTGTTGATTTATTGGGCACAGTGTGAGCAGTGTGTGTTGATTTATTTGGCACAGTATGAGCAGTTTGTGTTGGTGTTGATTTATTGGGCACGGTGTGAGCAGTGTGTGTTGGTGTTGATTTATTGGGCACAGTGTGAGCAGTGTGTGTTGATTTTTTGGGTACAGTGTGAGCAGTGTGTGTTGGTGTTGATTTATTGGGCACAGTGTGAGCAGTGTGTGTTGGTGTTAATTTATTGGGCACAGTATGAGCTGTGTGTGTTGATTTATTGGGCACAGTGTGAGCAGTGTGTGTTGGTGTTGATTTATTTGGCACAGTGTGAGCAGTGTGTATTGGTGTTGATTTATTGGGCACAGTGTGAGCAGTGTTTGTTGGTGTTGGTTTATTAGGCACAGTATGATCAGTGTGTGTTGGTGTTGATTTATTGGGCACAGTGTGAGCAGTGTGTGTTGATTTTTTGGGCACAGTGTGAGCAGTGTGTGTTGGTGTTGATTTATTGGGCACAGTATGAGCAGTGTATGTTGGTGTTGATTTATTGTGCACAGTGTGAGCAGTGTGTGTTGGTGTTGATTTATTGGGCACAGAGTGAGCAGTGTGTGTTGGTGTTGATTTATTGGGCACAGTGTGAGCAGTGTGTGTTCATTTATTGGGCACAGTATGAGCAGTGTGTGTTGGTGTTGATTTATTAGGCACAGTATGATCAGTGTGTGTTGATTTATTGGGCACAGTGTGAGCAGTGTGTGTTGGTGTTGATTTATTGGGCACAGTGTGAGCAGTGTGTGTTGGTGTTGATTTATTGGGCACAGTGTGAGCAGTGTGTGTTGGTGTTGATTTATTGGGCACAGTGTGAGCAGTGTGTGTTGGTGTTGATTTATTGGGCACAGTGTGAGCAGTGTGTGTTGGTGTTGATTTATTGGGCCCAAAGTGAGCAGTGTGTGTTGATTTATTAGGCACAGTATGAGCAGTGTGTGTTGATTTATTGGGCACAGTGTGAGCAGTGTGTGTTGATTTATTGGGCACACTATGATCAGTGTGTGTTGGTGTTGATTTATTGGGCACAGTGTGAGCAGTGTGTGGTGATTTATTGGGCACAGTGTGAGCAGTGTGTGTTGATTTATTTGGCACAGTATGAGCAGTTTGTGTTGGTGTTGATTTATTGGGCACGGTGTGAGCAGTGTGTGTTGGTGTTGATTTATTGGGCACAGTGTGAGCAGTGTGTGTTGATTTAGTGGGCACAGTGTGAGCAGTGTGTGTTGGTGTTGATTTATTGGGCACAGTGTGAGCAGTGTGTGTTGGTGTTGATTTATTGGGCACAGTGTGAGCAGTGTGTGTTGGTGCTGTGTGTGTTGCAGTGATTAAGGATGAGAAGCTGCTGTTGTGGCCCCCAGGCTAGGAGGGACTCTTCCTGGGGGACCCTGGGGCCCGTGGGCCAACCTACAGCAGGGATGTACCCCTGCAGAGAGACACAATATGTTTAAAACTGTTTAAATAAAGCGCTGTATGATTCTTCTTGGAATTTTGCCTTGTTTTTTTTTTGCTTATTCTCATTTAACAGAAATAACTGGTACATTTATCAACACAACAAAAATTAGTTAAATGTCTAATTACATGAAACACATCCCCACTCTGCACAAAGACACACATCCCCACTCTGCACAGAGACACACATCCCCACTCTGCACAGAGTCACACATCCCCACTCTGCACAGAGTCACACATCCCCACTCTGCACAGAGACACACATCCCCACTCTGCACAGACACACATCCCTATTCTGCACAGAGACACACATCCCCACTCTGCACAGAGTCACACATCCCCACTCTTCACAGAGACACACATCCCCGCTCTGCACAGAGACACACATCCCCACTCTGCACAGACACACATCCCTACTCTGCATAGAGACACACATCCCCACTCTGCACAGAGTCACACATCCCCACTCTGCACAGAGACACACATCCCCACTCTTCACAGAGACACACATCCCTACTCTGCACAGAGACACACATCCGCACTCTGCAGTCACACATCCCCACTCTGCACAGAGACACACATCCCCACTCTGCACAGACACACATCCCTATTCTGCATAGAGACACACATTCCCACTCTGCACAAAGACACACATCCCCACTCTGCACAGAGACACACATTCCCACTTTGCGCAAAGACACACATCCCCACTCTGCACAGAGTCACACATCCCCACTTTTCACAGAGACACACATCCCCACTCTGCACAGACACACATCCCCACTCTTCACAGAGACACACATCCCCACTCTGCACAGACACACATCCCCACTCTGCACAGAGACACACATCCCCACTCTGCACAGACACACATCCCTACTCTGCATAGAGACACACATCCCCACTCTGCACAGACACACATCCCCACTCTTCACAGAGACACACATCCCCACTCTGCACAGACACACATCCCTACTCTGCATAGAGACACACATCCCCACTCTGCACAGTCACACATCCCCACTCTGCACAGAGACACACATCCCCACTCTGCACAGAGTCACACATCCCCACTCTGCAGTCACACATCCCCACTCTGCAGCCACACATCCCCACTCTGCACAGTCACACATCCCCACTCTGCACAGAGGCACACATCCCCACTCTGCACAGAGTCACACATCCCCACTCTGCACAGAGTCACACATCCCCACTCTGCAGTCACACATCCCCACTCTACACAGAGACACACATCCCCACTCTGCACAGAGTCACACATCCCTACTCTGCACAGAGTCACACATCCCCACTCTGCACAGAGTCACACATCCCTACTCTGCACAGAGTCACACATCCTCACTCTGCAGTCACACATCCCCACCCTGCACAGAGACACACATCCCTACTCTGCACAGAGACACACATCCCCACTCTGCACAGAGACACACATCCCCACTCTTCACAGAGACACACATCCCCACTCTGCACAGTGTCACACATCCCCACTCTTCACAGAGACACACATCCCCACTCTTCACAGAGTCACACATCCCCACTCTTCACAGAGACACACATCCCCACTCTGCACAGAGACACACATCCCCACTCTGCACAGTCACACATCCCCACTCTGCACAGAGTCACACATCCCCACTCTGCACAGTCACACATCCCCACTCTGCACAGAGACACACATCCCAACTCTGCACAGAGACACACATCCCAACTCTGCACAGAGACACACATCCCATCTCTGCACAGTCACACATCCCCACTCTGCACAGAGACACACATCCCCACTCTGCACATTCACACATCCCCACTCTGCATAGAGACACACATCCCCACTCTGCACAGAGACACACATCCCCACTCTGCACAGAGACACACATCCCAACTTTGCACAGAGACACACATCCCCACTCTGCACAGAGACACACATCCCCACTCTGCACAGAGACACACACACTGAAGCCTCTATTTTGCTTTTTTGAAGGCTCAGTGTGTCAGAAATATGGCCCTCAGGCTTCTGTGCAGAGAGGTGTGGCCAGCATTCAAACCATGCTAACAACGCAATTGGAACGGGCCCTGATGGAAGATGTTGGGACATGAAGAGACTGAACTTGTTTGTGCTGTTTGTTCCCTGATAAGGCATGTAGCAGCCAATAATGTAATAACTACCGTTAATGTAATAACTGCCAATAACGTAATAATTTTTCCGTTCTTAATGTAATAAAAGCCGATAATGTAATAACTGACCAATAATGTAATACATTTTCTGAACCAATAACGTAATGTTTTCAAATACACAGGACGTGATGTTAAAATCCAAAGTGCCACTTCTTAAAGCTTCCGTGCTCCCGGTGGTGATGGAAGACTTAAACATTGACCTACGCTACTCCGATGTTGAGAAAGGCTGTCCAGACACGTCATTGGGGTTGTCAAGTGGGCTCCTACTTTCATCAACGTTTCGCTGACTGGGCCCACGACGTCTCCAGTAGGCTCAGCGGTGCGTTCTGGCGTCCCAGAACCACCCCCCTCTGCATCTGCCTAGCCGGCTTATTTGGGAGACCAGCTGGGGTCTTTTCTCTTCAGCCAGAGCCACTGGCTACTCCGCTCTGCCACCCCTGATGTTTCCTTGATGGCCTGGCGTAGGGCTTGTCCGCTGATCCCCAGGTCCCTCATCAGTCTTATAGTTGATGTTGCCACGAAGCCCCGACATCCAACTTCTACAGGGCAGATCTTTGCTCTCCAGCCCCGCTGTTTTGCCTCCGCTGCAAGCTCTGTATATCGCAGTTTCTTTCTTTCGAAAGGCTTCCTGCACAGCATCCTCCCAAGGGACTGTGAGCTCCACAAAGTACACCATGCGCTGAGAGTTGGACCACAGGACCAGATCAGGCCTCAAGTTGGTGATGGCTATCTCTGATGGAACTGTAAGCCGTTGGCCCATGTCCACCAGCATCTGCCAGTCCCGGGCTACCTCCAGCTGTCCAAACCTGGCCCTTGGTGGGATCTTCAGTTATCTTTGTTCCCCTTCCCGAACAAAGGCAATTGGCATGACTGGGTTGGTTGTTCTGGGTGGCAAGGCATTGTTCGTTGTTCTCCTGCTTTCCAGAGTTGCTGCCAGGCACTTGAGCACTTGATTGTGTCTCCAGGTGTACCGTCCTTGGGAGAGGCTCACTTTACACCCAGTGAGGATGTGTCTAAGTGTAGCTGGTGTTGAACACAGGGGGCATGATGGATCTTTGCCCAGCCATTGGTTGAGATTTTTAGGGGTAGGAAGGACATTGTAGGTTGCTCGAATGAGGAAACTTATCCTGCTCGACTCCATCTCCCACATGTCCTTCCAACTGATCTTCCGTTTTTCCACATTCTCCCATCTCATCCACTGGCCCTGTTTAGCTTGTGACACAGCCTTGGCACACCTACTCGACTCCTCCTGTCGGCGGACTTCGGCCACGACCAACTTCTGCCGCTCTAGTGAGGATGCCTTGTTCCAGCAAGGTCATTTTCCGACAAGCCCCAAGCCACTTCTTCCATGTTGGACTTGGCCCACGATGTCGCCATGGTGAAGAGCAGATTTTGCCTGCTGTGCCGCATTCTTAGCCGTCCACTTCTTTCCTGTTGCCAGGGTTGGGGCAGCAGCTCGGATCACAGTGTCTCTTGATTCTGCCAGGGTCATCTCTAGTCTCACTTTAGCGCATTTGAACTCCTCTGTGAGGCTAGAGAGAGGCAGCTGGAGTAGCCCCTGACCATACAGGCCTATGCTGCTTAGGCATCGAGGAACACCTAACCATTTTCTCACATAAGAGCTGATCGTCCTTTGCATTTTCTCGACTCTTGTGAGGGTGATTTCATACATGGTTAGTGGCCACATAAGGCGAGGTAGTAACCCAAACTGCAGGCACCAGATTTTCAGCTTACCAGACAGCAAAGATCGGTCGATGTTCTCCAGACCTTTAGTGATTTCTTGCCTAAGCTCGTGTGCCTGATCAGTGTCCTTCAGTTTTGAGTCATACCATCTTCCAAGACTTTTGATTGGCTTCTCTGAGACAGTTGGGATAGGTTCTTGATCGATGAAGAATCTTTGTTCCGTCAGTTTACCTTTGATTATAGAGATGCTTATTGATTTGGATGGCTTGAATTTCATTCTGGCCCCAGTGATGTTCTCTTGAAGCATCCCTAGAAGGCGCCTGGTGCAAGGTGCTGTTGTTGTCATGGTTGTCATGTCATCCATGTAAGCTCTGATGGGTGGTAGACGGACTCCAGATTTCAGCTGCTCGCCACCCACCACCCACTTGGAGGCCCTTATGATGACTTCCATCGCCATGGTGAAAGCCAATGGGGAGATAGTACATAATAACTTTTTGCATATAATGTTTCGGATTTTATCAATACCAATACCACTATTGATACTGCTTATCAATACCAATACTTATCGATACTTCCTAATTTGGTGTGCAAAATACATGTTTTTAAAAGAATTATCAGTACTACTTTTATATTAGTTTGGGCAAAAAATATTTAACAAAGTAGTTCTGTTCATAAAATGAAACATATTGTTTTCTGAGGCAAAACATGATGCTGGGACCAATGGTGTAGATACTGTAAATGTAATGTGTATCAAGAGAATGTTTAGTTCTTTAAAAAAAGGGACCTTTATTATTATGATAAAACTGAAAGATGTGTTACCAAAGTTATCTTTGTAGGTCATGTTATATACTATATTTTACAGTTTAGAATTTTGCATTAAGAGGTTGAAAGTTGAGCACAAGGGATAATAGTGCCAGTTTGGTTGAAGACGTTATTTAAATACACTTGATTAAAGATTATATTTTTCATAGAAAGAAGTGGTGGTCTTTTTTATTTGAGAACACAGCATCTTCAAAGAGGTATAGATTTCATATTATACAACATAAGAGTAATTGTGTGTGTTTGCAAACATGCGTGCTCCCACTTAATTTGGTACTCAAATGGCAAAGGAGTATAAGGCAGGGCTGGAGATAAGTCTAACCATCAAGTTACACAAACAATTAATTGCTTAGAGAGTGGCTGCTTAAAGAATGAGCTCTTAAAAATATCAAACAAATACAGTGTTTAGATGTGAAACAAAATACATATAATCGATAAAAAGCAGAATAAAGAAAAGAAGAAGAACACGGAAGGAGGGAATACAATAAAAAACAAAAGAAGAAAAGGAAATAAATTAAATACGGACATAACAAGGGAAGGCACAAAGCTAGGAGAAAGCTAGGAACAAAGCTAAGCTATAAGCCAAAGTTAAAGGAAATAAAAGGCAAAGGTAAGCCTTGGGAGAAACTGTATAAATTAGTCATAAATTAGAACATTTGGATAAATATATACATATTTTCTTTAATTAAAAGTAATAATATAGTATTTAATACAGTAAAAAGAAAAAATCTGATCTGATAGCATTAGCATAGCTCAATAGCTCAACCCAAGGCTAGAAGGAGTGGCAGTTAAAGCTGTTGAAAAGTATCAATTTTCTGAGCTGTCACCATGGTAACCAAGCACGCTGCTGTGGAGATTCCGTACCCTCCTAAGCTGAGAAATGCAAAGGCTAAGAAGAAACATAAACTAACGGTTATGAGAAACAACCCCGAAACCCTGTATGTGGACTTTGCTGAAAAGGCAAACAGTAAGGTTAAAAACAATTAAATTTTTTTCACAAATAACACCAAGGCCTGGCACAGTGTTGTATGTAAGCACTACCCTCATATTCAGAAGGGAGGGATAGGAAAGGGGAGCAAAATAACAGTTTGTGAAGATGAACATTTGGACAGTATAGTGCTAAATGTGAACATTTACACAAATGGGACTATTCTCATACAAAGTGCTACTGAGGCCAGCCTGGATGCTTTTGAGAAACACTTCCCTGCCCTGAAAGAGGAGGCAGAGAAGGAGAAGTGTCCCCTCACGCTCCCCACAGAGCGAGAGGATTCAGATTCAGAGGAAACCACACCCACCACTGTACCTAACCTGCCCTGTACTGCCCCCGCTTCTCCCCGATCTGACACCCAGCACATGAGGAAGACCCTGGCCTTGCTCGAGCTGGAGTTTGCAGAGTTCAGAGAGCTCACTATGGCCAGGCTCTCCGAGGCATATCTCCCTCTGCAGCAGCAGGAAGAGCAGAACCAGCAGAGCAGAGAGATCAGCACAGCCATCGCTGCCGTGAGAGCAGAGACCGCAGAACTGAGGCAGGACAACCAGGCCCTGAGAGCCCAGCTGGCCTCTGTGAAAGAGGAGACGCAGCGCAGGGAAAGATCCTTCATCATGGAGCTACAGGATCTGAGAGAGCAGCTACAGACACACACATGCACACCCTGTACTGCCCATTCAAACACAGATACTGACAAACACTCCACTCCCCTCCAAACCACAGCCCACCCCCCAGCTGACCTGCAGGCTCATACTGATGCCCCCCCTGACTCACAACATCCATCAGCGCCAGAAAACCCCCCCAGCACACAGACCAACACCCCCTCAGACACTCCCCCCCTCTCTGACGCACAGCCCACCCCCAAGGCACAGCCCCCTTCTGCAACACAGCCCCCCACCAGCAGAACACCTGATCCACAAGTGGTCCTTCTCATGGACTCAAATGGGAAGTTTATTGACCCCAATAAGCTTTTTCCTGGTAAGCAGGTAAAGGCGACCCGCTGCAGTAACACAGCCCGCGCCCTGGAGCTGCTCAAACGGACACGCTGGGAAGCCCTCACTATGTTATACTGCACACCGGCACCAACGACCTGCCCCGCCTGCGCCAAAACACCTCCCACGCAGTGAGGAGGATGGCAGAGAAAGCCTCCCGAGAGTTCCCTGAATCTCGCGTGGTCATCTCCACACTGCTGCCACGGACTGATGTCCCCCCCCATGTCATCAGGGACATTAATGCGGAGATCGCCAGAGGCTGCGCTGCACTGCCCAATGTGCACCTGGCTCGCCACCCCACCATCGGCCCCTGGTACCTCTACGATGGATTGCATCTAGACAAGGAAGGTATCAAAGTCTTTGCTAAAACGCTAAAAGACGTGGCACTGGGACGCAATCCATCCAGCCCCCCCTCCACCATCAACAGGCCCCATCTCAGGCATCAGCCCCCCCACGCCATCGGTCACCGTCCTCGGGCCCCACATCGGCCTGACAGCAGCGGTCATCACTCCAAAACCCTGCGCCCACCCAGCACCCCGCAGCCCCCCATAAGGCCCCCGCCCCCCAGGGCGCACCCCCACCAACACCAGCCCAGCTACGCTGCAGCCCTCACAATGGCCCCTGTCCCACCTGCCCCTCCTTCTGAGCTAGGTGAGATCAAACACCTGCTCAGTGTGCTGTGTGATAGGTTGCTAAACTAATATGAATTCATATCTGTGAATATATATGTGATGTGAATATATATAATCTAATATGTGAGTATACAGTATAAACCAGTTATACTGTGTACTATACAAATACTAAGTTAAAAAAAAAAAAAAAAAAAACAGTAGTTTATTATCAACTATGTATTTTGTTTCACTCGAAATGCTGTGAATGATTAAAATGAGTTCATTCTGTGTAAGCTGTTGGAACATACAGGGTCTGTGGTCTTCTGTGTTTGGGCTGAAAAGCACAGACCCTGAATTCCTCAAAAACATTTCTAATGCTGACATTTTAATTTTTGTTGAAACTTGGTGCCGAGAAGATACCGTCACCCACTGCCCCTCAGGTTATGGCGAAATTATAGTGCCCTCTATAAAATTAAAAACAGTGCGACATGGCAGAGACTCCGGAGGGATACTGGTGTGGTACAAAGAGGAACTGGCTAGATACATCACAGTAACCAAAAAAGAACAATCCCACTTATTATTAAAATTGAACAAAGAAATTGCAGATTGGGAAAAAGATATATTCCTGTGTGCAGCTTACGCTGCCCCACATGAATCCCCCTATTATAATGAGGAATTCTTCAACGCTCTGCATACAGAAATATGCCATTTCCAGGCCCAGGGAAATGTGCTACTGTGTGGCGACCTTAACGCCAGAACAGGAACAGAACCCGACTGTATCGATCCCCAAGGAAACAATCATGTATTTGGAAACACCCCTTTGTACATTATACCAACCACTACAAAAAGAAATAATCCGGACAATATAATAAATAAGAATGGTAGGGAGAGTGCATCTCTGTCAAGCCTTAAGCCTGTACATCCTTAATGGCAGGATCAGAGGGGACTCTTTAGGAAGGTTCACATACTGCTCAGCTCTTGGGACTAGTGTTGAGGACTATGCTGTCACTGACATGGACCCTTCCTCCTTTAGTGCATTCACTGTCAGGCAACAAACCCCCCTTTCAGACCATAATCAAATAAGTGTATTTCTGAAAAGATTTGGACAATCCAGAAACTCATACACACAGCCCTGTAAGCTGTATAAACTTAATCAATCGTACAGATGGGCTGAAACAAGCACAGATGAATTCACAAAAGCAATGAGATCAGCTGAATTAACTAACTCTATTAACACGTTCATCAATACTCCTTACCAAAATAACAGAGAAGGCTTAAATCTGGCTGTTACTAATATCAATTATATTTTCCAGAAAACAGCAAATAAAGCTAAACTAAAAGTTCATAATAAAAGGAAGCTGAACAAAAATGAAAATTGGTTTGATATTGAATGCAAAAATATTCGAAAAAACCTAAGAAAATTATCAAACCAAAAACATAACCAACCATACAACTCTGATTTACGCCTCAGGTATTGTCAAACTCTTAAAGAATATAAAAACACCCTAAAACAGAAAAAACAAAAATACATAAATAAAACTCTGAATGATATTGAAGAATCAGTTAATCAAAACCAGTTTTGGGATTTGTGGAACAATTTAAGCACAGCAAAGCAACACAAATTAGCCATTAGTGATGGAGCCATTTGGAAACAATATTTTGAAAATCTATACTGTGAAATCAGTCAAAAAACACACCATACTATGATTAATGAACAACTAAACAAATTGGAATCAACCATCAAGGATAATCAAAATCCACTGGATAAACCAATTTCCCACAAAGAACTGATCGAAAAGCTCCAGTCTCTAAAATCAAGAAAATCGTGTGGTCTTGATGGAATTAGAAATGAAATGCTCAAAAATAGCACCCCAGAAATGCATGAAGCTCTGCTTATATTGTTCAACCAAGTACTGAGTTCAGGATGCTTTCCTGACATTTGGAACCGGGGGCTTATATCCCCAATTTATAAAAGTGGAGACAAATTAGACCCCAATAATTACAGAGGCATTTGTGTAAGCAGTAATCTGGGGAAGGTATTTTGTAGTATCATCAATTCAAGAATTGTAACCTTCCTTAACGAACACAGTGTCCTGAGTAAAAGTCAAATTGGATTTCTCCCAAATCATCGTACCACCGATCATATTTACACCCTACACACCCTAATAAATAAACACGTCCACAAAACAAAAAATGGAAAAATCTTTGCATGCTTCATTGATTTCAAGAAAGCATTTGACTCGATTTGGCATGACGGATTATACTACAAAATTCTCCAAAGTGGTGTAGGGGGTAAAGTTTATGATATAATTAAATCAATGTACTCAGAAAATAAATGTGGAGTGAAAATTGGTGACCAAAGAACAGAGTTCTTCACACCAAAACAGGGAGTAAGGCAAGGCTGTAGCCTGAGTCCAACACTGTTCAATATTTACATCAATGAGTTAGCGGTGCAGTTGGAACAGTCTACAGCCCCGGGCCTCCTCCTACATTACACGGAAGTAAAATTCTTACTCTATGCAGATGACCTGGTTCTGCTCTCTCCCACTGAAGAAGGGTTACAGCAGAACCTAGCTCTGGTGCAGGATTTCTGTCAGAACTGGGCACTGACAGTAAACTTAAAAAAGACAAAAATAATGATCTTCCAGAAAAAAACTAGATGTGAGGAAAACAGGTTCCAGTTTTTTCTAGGCAACACTGCCCTAGATCACACTCTAAATTATACCTACCTTGGTCTAACAATTACAGCATCAGGGAGCTTTAACATGACAGTGAATGCTTTAAAAGAAAAAGCTCGAAGAGCACTCTATGCTATAAAAAGAAAACTTCAAAAAATTGTTATACCAATTAAAATCTGGTTAAAAATATTTGATAATGTAATTCAGCCCATTGCACTGTATGGAAGTGAGGTATGGGGTCCACTCAGCCAGCAGAACTATTCCAAATGGGACAAGCATCCAATAGAGACCCTGCATGTAGAATTTTGTAGAAACATCCTACAAGTACAAAGGAAAACACCAAATAATGCATGCAGGGCAGAATTAGGCCATTATCCATTAATGATTCACATCCAAAAAAGAGCATTAAAATTCTGGATGCACCTCAATTCAAGTCCTCAAGACACATTGCAATTTAAGGCAATGAAAGCCCAAGAGCTCAGTCATGAAAAGAGTCCCCTCAGTCAGCTGGTAATGAAGCTGACTAACCCATTAACCCAACTAACACAAATCACAGACCAGCTTCATACCAGCACTGCTTACCAACAAATCAAAGTAAACCAAGTAATGAAACAGACCAAAATCTCTTATCCGGAATATTGGGATAATGTAACCAAAACACAAAACAAACTATATTGCTATCGGACCCTAAAAAGAGACTACAAATTGGCTGAGTATCTCTTCTCTGTCAGAGATACAAAGCAGAGGCAGATCCTGACCAAGTACAGGCTCAGTGACCATGCACTTGCAATTGAAAAAGGCAGACACCGGAATACATGGTTACCAAAAGAACAACGTATATGTGGTCACTGTAAGACAGGAGAGGTGGAAACAGAGATGCACTTTCTCCTACATTGTGAAAAATATTCAGAAATTAGGACACATTACTTCAACAAATTTTCTCTAATTATAAAGGACTTCCTTTCCCAAACAAATGAGGAAAAAATGCAAATCCTGCTAGGAGAAAGGCCAACAGCTCCACTAGCAGCAAAGTACATCTCGGCCTGCCATAATCTGAGGGACACTGGTTGACCACCACAAATATATTTATTTTAATTATTAATTAATTTATATCTTTTTTTTTCTACATTATTATTATTATTACTATTATAATTATTATTATTTTATTGTTATTGTTATTGTTGTTGTTGTATAGCCTACTCACTGTGGCCATTGCCACACTGTTGATTGCATTGTTGTCGTTACCACAATGTTGTTTGTATTTCATGTTTCCTATTCCTGTTTCTGTGTGTATGCTTTGGCAATAAGTACAAGTGTATTTCATGCCAATAAAGCATTTTGAATTTGAAATTTGAGAGAGTAGGTGTGTGTGTGTGTGTGTTTTCTCAGAGTTAGGACTAAGATTCAAGGGTCAGGATTGGCCTGGTTTTTGAGCAGCTATTTGAAAGAAGCAACAGTAAGGGTAGGCCGAAGTGTTATGGAAGTCTGACACCTGATAATAAATAAAACTTATACATAGTGATACAAGTATATTATTACATTATCGGCTCCTATTATTACATTTTAATGATTTTTATTAACCCAGCTAATAATGTAATAACCAGTCAATAATATAATAACTTATTACATTATGTGCAAAAAGTTATTACGTTATTGGTTCAGAAATTTTGTTACATTATTGGTCAGTTATTACATTATCGGCTTTTATTACATTAAGAATGGAAAAATGATTACGTTATTGGCAGTTATTACATTAACGGTAGTTATTACATTATTGGCTGCTACAAGGCATCATGTATGGGCATTGGGCGGGGAGAAGGTGGAGCTGTAGATGCCACAGTTACGGTAAAACAATGGTATTTTTTTATTTATATTACAACGATGACTCGTGTTGTGTGGTTTTGCTTGGTGGCGTCCGATCTTGTTACGGCCGGCTCGAAGGGCAGCAACAAACAAAGTCCAAATGTATCAAAAACGATCCAAAAACTGATCTAAAAAGACAAACTCAGACATTTATTAATCTAGAACACAAACTAAAACAAACAAGAACCCACAAAGTTCACAAAATAAAAGAGTCTTAACAAAAACCTACCAAACACAAACCACACAAAAGAAACCCCAAAGATGATCTCCCCAGCCTCGTACTGCAGGGCTTATATTAGGCCACAGGCAGGTGGAGGCAATCAAGCAATTAAGCAATTAGGTATTACCTCCAACTGCACTACCCAGGCAAGCAGAGGCTGGGGACGTAACAGGTCTGGATGCCTTGGAAAGGACCGGTTGTGGAACCTGGAGTTCAGAAATGAGGTTCGCCTCCAGTGGACGTTCAAACACCGCGACAGACGGGCTGTTCTGCCCCAGAACCCTACGCTGCAGTGCGTTACCCAGAACCCTACGCTGCAGTGCGTTACCCAGAACCCTACGCTGCAGTGCGTTACCCAGAACCCTACGCTGCGGTGCGTTACCCAGAACCCTACGCTGCAGTGCGTTACCCAGAACCCTACGCTGCAGTGCGTTACCCAGAACCCTACGCTGCAGTGCGTTACTCAGAACCCTACGCTGCAGTGCGTTACCCAGAACCCTACGCTGCAGTGCGTTACGCAGACCCCTACGCTGCAGTGCGTTACCCAGAACCCTACGCTGCAGTGCGTTACCCAGAACCCTACGCTGCAGTGCGTTACCCAGAACCCTACGCTGCAGTGCGTTACCCAGAACCCTACGCTGCAGTGCATTACCCAGAACCCTACGCTGCAGTGCGTTACCCAGAACCCTATGCTGCAGTGCGTTGCGCATTCTGTGCAACAATGCCTTTTTAGCTCCCTACAACCCCTTTGTGAGTTGATTGTTAAAGAGGATAAATTTGTAGTTATTTTTTAATGTACAAATTTGTAAGTCGGGTTGCTGTTTGCGTTAGCTTTACTCAGGTAATGTTGTTGTAGTGTTTGTTCTTTTAAAACTAAAAACTTTTCCAAGCAAAGACCTGAAACTGCTAATGCAGGCCTGTGGATCTGCCTCAGTTTGGCACTCAACAAAATAATATTCATGCACTCAGTTCTGACAGTAATGTAACAGATTTGTTTTGCAAAAAAAAAAAAAAAGTCCAGAGTTTAAAACAGAAAAATATTTTTTAAAAGAATGTAACTTAAGTTGCTGTAGCTAAGACGTATCTGAAAGGTGGGGTTTACCTGGATACTGTCACAGCCACAATGGTACATTCTTTGATCTAGGTGTCCAGGTGACTGGTGCTTCTGGAAGAACGAGAATGCATGAGAACCTGCTGTTTACTTTCTTCTACCTGCGTCTGTAAACACTCAAAAACCAAGCATGTCACTGTTGATATTTCTACCTGGCAGCGTTGAAGTAAACTGACATTTGACAGCATTATTCCTCATGTGATTATTTCTTGGGGTGAGAGAGAGAGAGTGAAAGTGTGTGAGAGTGTGTGTTGAGGAAGTGAGGATAAAGAAAGATGTTTATTTCTGAGTCCTACAGTTCCAACAGTCGGTATCCTTGTACAATGTTCAGCACTCTGAATACTGAACACAAGTGGTATTGCATGTTAAAACCCCTCACTTAAGTTAACGTGAAGAATACCATGCGTATCCATCCCTCCCATGCTGAGGCAAACTCAGTGAACACAGCTATGGGCTGCTGATTGGCTTCTCCACTGTCTGGTGAAGCCATTTTTCTCAGCACAGTGGTGCCCCCTACTGCCATAAAATATATACCATTCCAACTTTGGGTTAGCCTATCATAGGACAAATACCCAACACAGTTCAATATAAAAATTTCTGTTTGCATACTAGCACCTTTCACCAAAAGTAGCACAAGCCCCAAACAAAAGGCATAAATAATGGTAATAATCATTAATGAAGTCAAAGGAATAATTATGAATTTGGAAGAAGAACTACAAGCAATGTTTTAACAGTAAGAGATAATGTAGTGATTAAAATAAGTGCAAACAACAACTCTTATAGGCTATTAAGTGTTCCAGGCATATTTACCATTTTGTTAATTTACCCAATTTTTATGATACATTTTTAATTGTAGAAATTAAGATGTTTTGATTAACCAATTTGTTTATGCCATACATATTGTTTCTTTTAATACAGAGAGAAAAGCTACCACATGTATAGTAAGGGCTTATTCGGTGAAATGAAAATTAAGTTTTTTTTTTTTTTTTACCAAAATGAATGGGCATAGTGTAATTTCTGCTCCTTTTTATTGCAATCAAAGTAAAAAATCATATGTACAAATTACAGAACAAAAACAAAGATGTTCTAGTAAATGGATACCAAGAACAAGGCTTAATAATAGTGAAATATAATGAACAGAAATCAGAGTGTGCTAAGTAAGTGTAGCTGGGCAGATGGCTAACTGAAACAGATTCGATGTGAATCAGCTGAAATGCTTTTAGAAGTGTTACTTCTTGTTTCCTTCGAGGACTTATGATGCTGCATTACATTACAGCATGTACTCTAATCCAGAGCGACTTGCACAACTCTTTGCATTTTCACACAGTATCCATT
The DNA here is from genome assembly GCA_025169545.1 of Anguilla japonica. Lineage (NCBI taxonomy): Eukaryota > Metazoa > Chordata > Actinopteri > Anguilliformes > Anguillidae > Anguilla > Anguilla japonica. The sequence goes on from CM045895.1 coordinate 2,496,092, forward strand.
TTTACAGCTGGATATGTATTGAACGACACTGCTGTTTCTCAAGGCTGCAACAGCAGAGTAATCCCTGGGAACTGAACATTGAATCCAGGTCCCAAACCATCATACTTGATGGTTGATAAAAATGTAATTCCTACAGGGATCACCAAATATGGATTTAAATACCCTCAAATTAAAGCCAACAGTCTGCACTTTACATATTCAGTGTTACATTTCAAATCCAATGTGACTGAGTGCAGAGCCTAAACAAAAATTATGTCACTGTGCAAAAACGGACTGCACTGTACGAAAATGCAAAAATCAATAAAATAATTATTTCCATCTTGACCACATTTTCTTCAGATAGTGAGATGGAAAATACAGAACCAGGATACGTTAACCAATTTAGGAAACAGTAGGAAACATTGCCTTCGAGTAAAGATGAATTTCTGTGAGCTATGATAGTCAAATATTGTTTGCTGTAACTTTACATTACATTACATTTATTTGGCAGACGCTTTTATTCAAAGCAACGTACAATACGTGCAAGTTCTCGTATTGTCTCATTTTGATATCTATACTTTTAACGGCAGGCTTAGGTTTAGCAAGTTTTAATTAACGACTTATCGATACTGACGTGTTTTTGTGGACATTTGTCTACATGACGCTGCTCGCGTGTAATGGTACGTCATCAGCTGCAGAAACCAGAGTACAGCTGCTAGAAGACAGCATTGTGACATCACAAGGGTGAACATTCCGCCATTCATTTAAATTGGATTTGTTGGGGGGATAAAAAATAAATACGATAAAAGCAAGCAAACTAATGATAATGCAAAACCGATAAAAAATAGGAATGCTGCTCCAGAGTTCTGGATTTTATGACCTCACAATAGAATAACGTGACATCACAGCGGAGGTCATTCCAGGTGTTTCTCGGTATTATTTAAATTGAGGCAAATTGCAAAGGAACCGACCAGTGGTTTATGAATTGACTTATAATCTTTACTGTACTTAAACCAACATGGATTAGCATGGATATTGTTTCCAAGACAAACATTGAAACCAAAATCCGCAAGGTAGGCTGTAATCCGTTATTTCTAGTGACCAATTTCCTTGCTTTTTAAATTTAGACGGTAGATATTTTTTCTGAACGATCAGAACAAAGCATAATTATGTTTTAAAACCATTTAAAATTGCTTGTGCGAGTGTGCTACTGCAGTTTAGGCTGTTAATGATAAATGGATCTATAAATTGCGACAGACCAGTTATTACAGATTTATAAGAGACGCTTGAGTTTGAATTGAGGCGGTGAAAGTTTAAATGCGTACTATTTATTTTTCTCCAAAGGAATACTGCATAACAGTGACCACTGTGCACTGTACCCAAATGCATTACAAAATAAGCCCAATTAGCATATCTGGAATTCACTACCAACTACCCAACTAATCGCTACTGATATTTCGTGATGCAGTTCCATAATATTTTTCTCAAATTTTGATTTTTGATCTTCAGTCATAATCGTTTATTTAATTACTGAACGCTTACATAACTGTTTAAAAAGCTATATATAACCGAATAACTAATAACTGTTTCAAAGCTATCTATAACTACATTAGTGTTTTTGTTATGTTTCTGTGTAAAAGTGATGTAGTTGGTGTAAAATTGTTGTAGTTGCATTTGTGAAGGTCTTATTTGTCCATGAACCTCTCATGCTGTGTATGTGATGCCTGTCTTTAATTGCAAAAATACACGCTGCTTTGATTTTTTAAAAAGAACAAGAAAATAAATTAATAAAACTTATATTCTAAAATATTTTCTTTTTCCACTGAAGGATTATGGTGCTTTGCATGGCTCTGTGGAGTATACAGCAACAACAATACTCTGCTGGAGTAGGACCAAATATGAAGAGCAGGTAAGAGATTATTCTTTGAGAGAGAGGTATTGCAGCCATTAGTATCATCATTAATGTTCATTAGGGCAATAAATTAAGCAAATGGTTTTCTTTATTCTCATTTAAGATTAAATATTAAATACAATTAATTGTATTTAATTATAATAATAATTAAATTATTATTATTATAATTAAATAATTAACACAAATAATTAACAATTACAAAATGTTTCAGATGAGTTCAGCAGCACAGTCAGGCATTAACCACTTGCCTATTTCACACACTTTAGACATAAGTTTACACAATATCACATCTCACATGAATCATGCACATATTTTACACACCATCACAGCACAACATTTGTCTGCTCACTCACTAGTCCTGGTTTGCTGAACTCACAGATGATAATATTTTGCAGAAAGGGATACTTCAGCACTTCCTGTCCTTCAAAGGAAAAGGCCAAGTCCCCACCTACATCACCTGTGGGGACATTAAAGACTGGATAATCTCAGATGGACAAAACATCTTTAGGGAGAGGTGTGTAAAGCTACCAGGTCCCAGTATTACTGACAGGTGTAATTGTCAGAGCACCGATGCTTGATATCAGTGTGAATCATGAAGGTCATTAATACAGAAGAGATCTGATGTGTGCGCCTTGTTAAAAAAAACACAGCAATTATTATTGACTTAGCTGATTTATGATCACGTCCAGAATTACTCCAGAAGTCAAGCCTTTATTGAAAATCAGTGTATACGCATAATAATGTATAGTGGTGTAAATGTGAAGTAGAGTAACACTGTTGTGTTGTTTGTGGGCAGATTTCAGACGGACAGCTGTGAGCAGCGAGATCGCCTCATTCACCTGGTAGGGGCGGCTCACGGCCACTATACTGCCTTTAGTTACTCATTCAGAATCAGCAGCCCCAGTATCTACTGATGGCCTCTGGCTCAGACAGTCCTGCTGCACAGAAATGCCCTAGTGATGTCAGCAGTGTAACGTCCAGAGAGGAGAAGGATGCTATGAAGCAGGAACACTTTTATTAGCAAACTGTGTGAGGTACAATGAGTGGTTACTGCCAAGTGGCTAATTGCATTCTGCTCAGTCCCTATATCTGTAATTGCAACTGTCATGGTTTGACTTTTTGCAACTGTCATGGTTTGACTTATAAAATATTACACCATTGCATGAACTGTCAATAATGGGTTTGTCAGTTCGTAATGTGCCTGTCAGGAGATGTACCCTGTCTTGTCAATAGATGTAATGTGTCTGTCAGTAATGTTTTCCTTGTGCTGTGCTCAGGTCTGGGAGGTGAATATGAGGCTAAAGCTGCAGGACATCGGCAGAGAACTGGGAATGAGTCCCAGTAGCTCAGAAGCACCTCCGATGAGCGCCCAGGACACCCAGCGTGCCGCTCTCGCTGACCTGTACGTCTCTCTTTCTCTCTCCCTCATCAGAGTGCATCTGTCTCAAGGCTGGAAGAGCTTCAGACACTAATGAAGCTTTTTCTCTCTGCAGGGAGTCTGCAGCTCTGGAGAAAGCAGCGGCTGCAGAGAGCTACTCCAGGTGGCACTTTGATGCCCGCTTGGTCGCGCGTCGGGCATTGCGAGAGCTGGCAGAGGCGCTGGCACACCCGCTCGCCCGCACCCCCCACACCCTGTCAGCGGTGGTGGGGGACGCCGTCACCGGCCTGCTCGGCGCCGTCATGGAGCCAGCCAATAACAGAGCGTCGAGCAGGGCCTTCAGCGAGGTGGCGGTGGGCGTGGCCGTTTGTGTGCACCATGACCTGCGCGCAGCGGGATGGTCAGAGGAGCGAGCTTTCGGGGCGCAGTGCTGGAGGTGGGCCAGGCCCAGCATGATGGGGGTGCTCCACAAGGCCCTGCTGGAGCAGACCGGCTCCCCTGGGGCCCTGCAGGCCGCCCTGAGGGGGAGCAGCGCCGCGGTCACCTCTGCCATCGCCACCGCCATCGCCAAGGCCCTTCTAACGGCTGCTGATACAGCCCTGAACGCCGGCCCTGCCACGCCCGAGGAAGAGGGGCAGATTCCTGCAGCATCAGATCCTGTGGACACTGCAATGCAAACTGAGACACCAGTAACATCTCTGGTGAAGACAGATGCACACAAGACTACACTGGAGGAAATTGACTCCCAAAAGACTCCACTGGAGGAAATGGACTCCCAAAAATCATCCCTGGAGGACTCACAAAAAACATCCCTGGAGGAAAAGACATCTCGGGAAGAAGTGGACTCCCAAAAGACATCTCGGGAAGTAGTGGACTCCCAAAAGACATCTCGGGAGGAAGTGGACTTCCAAAAAATATCCTGTGAGGAAATGGACTCCCAAAAGATATCCTGTGAGGAAATTGACCCCCAAAAGACTCCACTGGAGGAAAAGACATTCCCGGAGGAAATGGACTACCAACAGATGTCCCGGGAGGAAATGGACTCCCAAATGACATCCTGGGAGGAAATTGACTCCCAAAAGACATCACTGGAGGAAAAGACATCTCGGGAGGAAGTAGACTTCCAAAAAATATCCTGTGAGGAAATGGACTCCCAAAAGACATCCTGGAAGGAAATTGACTCCCAAAACACTCCACTGGAGGAAAAGACATCACAGGAGGAAAAGACATCTCGGGAGGAAGTGGACTCCCAAAAGACATCTCCGGAGGTAGTGGAATCCCAAAAGACATCCTGTGAGGAAATGGACTCCCAAAAGACATCCTGTGAGGACATTGACTCCCAAAAGATTGCACTGGAGGAAAAGACATCCTGGGAGGAAATGGACTCACAAAAAACATTCCTGGAGGAAATGGACTCCCAAAAGACATCCTGGGAGGAAATGGACACCCAACAGACGTCCTGGGAGGAAATGGACTCCCAAAAGACATCCTGGGAGGAAGTGGACTCCCAAAAGACATCCTGGGAGGAAATTGACTCCCAAAAGACTCCACTGGAGGAAAAGACATCTCAGGAGAAAATGGACTCACAACAGACAACTTGGGAGGAAATGAACTCCCAAAAGACATCCTGGGAGGAAATGGACTCCCAAAAGACATCATCCCTGGCTGAAAGTGAGGCGGCTATGACATCACCTCTGCAAACTGAGGTTGAAATGGCAGCGCTGGAGGTGATCACTATGACTGAAGAACAGAGAAAAAAGCGGGATGGAGTAAGTCCTGCATGATTAGCTCCTCCCACTCATTCAGCACCTGCAAGTCTGACAATCTGTGATGTCATCAGGACTTGACTGGCAACTTGATTGACTTGATTGGTCATTTCATATTTCATGAAAAGTTGTTTCAATAGAATAATTTGTGTAAACAAGTGTGTTAGCATAGTTGAGATGTTCCAAAAAGGTGCTTAATGAGATGTCTGTGTGATTGCAGTTTGACCTGCAGATCCCAGTTTCCCTGGAAACAGCAGCGGGGGATAAACTCCTGGGCCTTCCACACAGTGAGTCACTGATAATGTGCGCTGGGAGGACAATCCTGAAAATGCTCTTTTCCTTTTGCATCCAGTAGCTAAATAATCACAATTAAAGAGCATCTCCCAGCACAGAGACACCCACAGAGGCTGTGCTGAACGAAGTCTCTCTCTCTCTCTCTCTCTCTCTCATCTTTTATAGAGGCAAAGAAGCAGAAAAAAGGAATCAGGCGCTTCTTCGGTCACTTGTGGAAGGCCCTGAAACGCAGCTGCTGTTGCTGCGTTTCTGTGGAGACCACCTGAGATTTTACATGTTTAAATGTCTGTCTGTGTGTCCATCTGTCTTTTCTGTCTAGATATTGCCTACCTGCCTGTCCTGTGTCTGTCTGTCTTGTTTGTCTGTCTGTTTCTGTCTGTTTTGGATCTTCCCTTCAGCAAGAAGAATCAGCCAGCAAAATTCCTTCAGCGCAAAAAAAAAAAAAAAAAAACCACCAAAAAAAAAAAAACAGAAAGAAGGATATCTACAAAAGTTTGAAAAAAGTGGGAGAGCTTTTCATTTCATGTTGCAGGTAAAGTTCTGGAAGTTAACATAACAGACATATTTTATCATATTGGGAGTAAAATACAGCCACACAAGCAGGCCTGTGTGCTGCTTTGTTGTACAGGAGACAGTGACGGGAGTGTTGGCATTCATGGCTTTTCCTTGTGTGTTCTCAGAAACCAAATATTTAAAAATATGTCTTTCAGGATTGCAACAGACACCTGTGGAATACTGGAGATATACTGTAAGGATACTGTGAAATGGAAGCCAGGACTCACACTTGGTCCTGGTGAGCATTCCTGCACCACGACCGTGCCGCTCGCTGTTCATATTTAATAACACATCACTTTAATATCGGCCATTTCATTTCAGTTACCCTGGCGATGGTCATTAGCCTTTAATGCACCGCAATTAACAGTGCTGGGTGACCAGGCAACGTTTGACAGTACTGCATCCAACCTATTGCGTTTACTGGCTATACATCAAGCGCTTGGGCCCGACTGCATAGATACCAGATTAGTATGCTGATCATGAATTTCCCTCATGAAAGTGTGAGAGGGTTGGACTATCTTTTGACTCTCTAGTTAGCTGCATAAGTGTCTGAAGAGGATGTATTAATGGTACACAGATATTTGTCAGGTGAGTCTGTGCAGGTTAGCACCACCTGTCATGTGTGTCTGATTACAGAGAGGCTTCACAGAGGCCAGCAATGAAATGATGACATCACGACTGGCAGAAGATGAAACAGTATCAGTAGATATGAGCAAATCCAGAGTGGCAGACGTCACTTACCAGGATGAGAGGGTAAACAAGCAGCAGACTTTGTCAATAATCAAACTCCCATAACCTACAGTGTCTCACAGTGGTTCTACGTGTCATTTTATTTCTCATCACTGCACAAAGCCTGAAAGATCATGAGCGTGTGAGCAATGCACAGGTTAGGCTGGGTCTCTGTGTGTATGAAAGTTGGCCCTGCAGGCAGGCTGCTTGTGGCAGATGGGGGTGGTACAGGTCCTATAGTTCAGTGCCCACACAGGCAGTCCACACCCACGCCACACTTCCCTTTAGCAGCTGATACAGTTTATATCCATCACCGCCAGGGCTCTGCTGGCACAGGTTAGTGTAGCATCACATCATACAAAAGTAAATGCCCAGTGCGTACAGACAAGGCCTTAATAACACCAGTGTTGTTCTGTCACTCAGTACCTGGCATTCTGAAACATCTGTCACCAAAGCGCCGCTTCACATCCTGGTTATTCACAGACCGCTATCCCAAGATTCAGTGCAGCTGAGGATGAGGATGCACAGGACAATCATACAAATGTAAATTGTACATTTTCTCTGCGTCTTTTCCCTATAATGTACACATCCTACAGTTTTCTACAAAGTGAAAAGTGAATTCTTATTTTCTGATGAAGTTTATTTGTCTTTTCACACAGCTCCTCAAGCTCTTCCTCTTTTTGCCAAAATATGAAGTTAAAAGGTTTTCTGGATGGATCTGGAGCAGGTATGAGGAAACTATGAGCGCATGACCAGTAGCCTTGAATAAGAAACACATAAACTGAGACTCACGCATCCTTGTTGATTTATTGGGCACAGTGTGAGCAGTGTGTGTTGGTGTTGATTTATTGGGCACAGTATGAGCAGTGTGTGTTAGTGTTGATTTATTGGGCACAGTATGAGCAGTGTGTGTTGGTGTTGATATATTGTGCAGTGTGAGCAGTGTGTTTGGATTTATTAGGCACAGTGTGAGCAGTGTGTGTTGATTTATTGGGCACAGTATGAGCAGTGTGTGTTAATTTATTGGTCACAGTATGAGCAGTGTGTGTTGATTTATTGGGCACGGTATGAGCAGTGTGTGTTGGTGTTGATATATTGGGCACAGTATGAGCAGTGTGTGTTGATTTATTAGGCACAGTGTGAGCTGTGTGTGCTGATTTATTGTGCACAGTATGAGCAGTGTGTGTTGGTGTTGATTTATTGGGCACAGTGTGAGCAGTGTGTGTTGATTTTTTGGGCACAGTGTGAGCAGTGTGTGTTGATTTATTGGGCACAGTGTGAGCAGTTTGTGTTGATTTATTGGGCACAGTGTGAGCAGTGTGTGTTGATTTTTTGGGCACAGTGTGAGCAGTGTGTGTTGATTTATTGGGCACAGTGTGAGCAGTGTGTGTTGATTTATTGGGCTTAGTGTGAGCAGTGTGTGTTGGTGTTGATTTATTGGGCACAGTGTGAGCAGTGTGTGTTGGTGTTGATTTATTGGGCACAGTGTGAGCAGTGTGTGTTGATTTATTGGCACAGTGTGAGCAGTGTGTGTTGATTTATTAGGCACAGTATGAGCAGTGTGTGTTGATTTATTGGGCACAGTATGAGCAGTGTGTGTTGGTGTTGATATATTGGGCACAGTATGAGCAGTGTGTGTTGATTTATTAGGCACAGTGTGAGCTGTGTGTGCTGATTTATTGTGCACAGTATGAGCAGTGTGTGTTGGTGTTGATTTATTGGGCACAGTGTGAGCAGTGTGTGTTGATTTATTGGGCACAGTGTGAGCAGTGTGTGTTGATTTATTGGGCACAGTGTGAGCAGTGTGTGTTGATTTATTGGGCACAGTGTGAGCAGTGTGTGTTGATTTTTTGGGCACAGTGTGAGCAGTGTGTGTTGATTTATTGGGCATAGTGTGAGCAGTGTGTGTTGATTTATTGGGCTTAGTGTGAGCAGTGTGTGTTGGTGTTGATTTATTGGGCACAGTGTGAGCAGTGTGTGTTGATTTATTGGGCACAGTGTGAGCAGTGTGTGTTGGTGTTGATTTATTAGGCACAGTATGAGCAGTGTGTGTTGGTGCTGTTGTGTGTTGCAGTGATTAAGGATGAGAAGCTGCTGTTGTGGCCCCCAGGCTAGGAGGGACTCTTCCTGGGGGACCCTGGGGCCCATGGGCCAGCCTACAGCAGGGATGCTAAAACATGTACCCCTGCACAGGGACACAATTTAAAACTGATCAAATAAAGCGCTGTGCGATTCTTCTTGGAATATTGCCTTGTTTTTTTTTGGTTTTCTCATTTAACAGAAATAACTGGTAGATTTATCAGCAGAAAAAAATATGCTAAATGTCTAATTACATGAAACACATCCCCACTCTGCACAGAGTCACACATCCCCACTCTGCACAGAGACACACATCCCCACTCTGCACAGAGACACACATCCCAACTCTGCACAGAGACACACATCCCAACTCTGCACAGAGACACACATCCCCACTCTGCACAGAGACACACATCCCCACTCTGCAGTCACACATCCCCACTCTGCACAGTCACACATCCCCACTCTGCAGTCACACATCCCCACTCTGCAGTCACACATCCCCACTCTGCAGTCACACATCCCCACTCTGCAGTCACACATCCCCACTCTGCACAGACACACATCCCCTGTCAGGGTGTAGTGGGGGGTTAGAACCCAAATGCGGAGTGCAGGGAAAAAACTCAAAACTCCCACAGGTACGAAAGAAACAAGACTTTACTTACAACAAAAGGGAACAAAGGGAACAAAAAGCCTCGCAGGGCAACCATCACAAAACACATGGAAAAACTTCAATAAACCAGGAAACCAGGAAATCCAAAAGTCCAACGCATGTTGGAAACAGAACATGGCAGGAACACACGGGCAGGAACATGAACATGACACAACCAACAGCCAACAAGGATCCAGCACCTGAGTCCAGGGGAAGGGAAACTTAAATACAGACACTGACGAGACACAGGAGGGCACAATGAACAATCAGGCCACAGAGCAGGAAGGGAGAACGAGACAGCCAATGGAATAATTGAAACCAATAGAACAATTAACCAGGGGGAGCAGGACACAAACCAGAAGTACCGCCATCTGGCGGCCCAACAGGGGAAGACAGACAAACTGGAACACCGGACCATGACAGTCCCCTCTCTGCATAGAGACACACATCCCCACTCTGCACAGAGACACATCCCCACTCTGCAGTCACACATCCCCTCTCTGCACAGAGACACATCCCCACTCTGCAGTCACACATCCCCACTCTGCACAGAGACACATCCCCACTCTGCAGTCACACATCCCCTCTCTGCACAGAGACACATCCCCACTCTGCAGTCACACATCCCCTCTCTGCACAGAGACACATCCCCACTCTGCACAGAGACACACATCCCCACTCTGCACAGAGTCACACATCCCCACTCTGCAGTCACACATCCCCACTCTGCACAGAGACACACATCCCCACTCTGCAGTCACACATCCCCACTCTGCAGTCACACATCCCCACTCTGCACAGAGTCACACATCCCCACTCTGCACAGAGTCACACATCCCTACTCTGCACAGAGACACACATCCCCACTCTGCACAGAGACACACATCCCCACTCTGCAGTCACACATCCCTACTCTGCACAGAGTCACACATCCCCACTCTGCACAGAGTCACACATCCCCACTCTGCACAGAGTCACACATCCCCACTCTGCACAGAGACACACATCCCCACTCTGCAGTCACACATCCCTACTCTGCACAGAGTCACACATCCCCACTCTGCACAGAGTCACACATCCCCACTCTGCATAGAGACACACATCCCCACTCTGCACAGTCACACATCCCCATTCTGCACAGAGACACATATCCCCACTCTGCACAGTCACACATCCCAACTCTGCACAGAGACACACACCCCCACTCTGCAGTCACACATCCCCACTCTGCACAGTCACACATCCCCACTCTGCACAGAGACACACTCCCCACTCTGCACAGAGACACACATCCCCACTCTGCACAGAGACACACATCCCCACTCTGCACAGAGTCACACATCCCCACTCTGCACAGAGTCACACATCCCCACTCTGCAGTCACACATCCCCACCCTGCAGGGTCACACATCCCCACTCTGCACAGAGTCACACATCCCCACTCTGCACAGAGACACACATCCCCACTCTTCACAGAGACACACATCCCCTCTCAGCACAGAGTCACACATCCCCACTCTGCACAGAGACACACATCCCCACTCTGCACAGTCACACATCCCCACTCTGCACAGACACACATCCCCACTCTGCACAGAGACACACATTCCCACTCTGCACAGACACACATCCCCACTCTGCACAGAGTCACACATCCCCACTCTGCACAGACACACATCCCCACTCTGCACAGAGTCACACATCCCCACTCTGCACAGAGACACACATCCCCACTCTGCACAGACACACATCCCCACTCTGCACAGACACACATCCCCACTCTGCACAGAGACACACATCCCCACTCTTCACAGAGACACACATCCCCACTCTGCACAGAGTCACACATCCCAGCTCTGCACAGAGACACACGCACTGAAGCCTCTATTTTGCTTTTTTGAAGGCTCAGTGTGTCAGAAATATGGGCCTCAGGCTTCTGTGCAGAGAGGTGTGGCCAGCATTCATACCATGCTATAAACGCAGAAAGGAACGGGCCCTGATGGAAGATGTTGGGATTTGGAGAGACTGAACTTGTTTGTGCTGTTTGTACCCTGAGAAGGCATCATGTATGGGCATTGGGCGGGGAAAAGGTGGAGCTGTAGATGTAATGTAGATGCCACAGTTACAATAAAGCAGTGGTATTTATTTATTTACATTACAATGGTGACTCGTGTTCTGTGGTTTTTCTTGGTGGCGTCCGATCTGGATGCCATGGAAAGGAGCGGTTGTGAAGCCTGGAGTTCAGAAATAAGGCTCACCTCCGGTGGACGTTCAAACACCGCGACAGACGGGCTGTTCTGCCCCAGAACCCTATGCTGCAGTGCGTTACCCAGAACCCTACGCTGCAGTGCGTTACCCAGAACCCTACGCTGCAGTGCGATACCCAGAACCCTACGCTGCAGTGCGTTACCCAGAACCCTACGCTGCAGTGCATTACTCAGAACCCTACGCTGCAGTGCGTTACCCAGAACCCTACGCTGCAGTGCGTTACCCAGAACCCTACGCTGCGGTGCGTTACCCAGAACCCTACGCTGCAGTGCATTACCCAGAACCCTACGCTGCGGTGCGTTACCCAGAACCCTACGCTGCAGTGCGTTACCCAGAACCCTACGCTGCAGTGCGTTACGCATTCTGTGCAAAGATGCCATTTAGCTCCCTACAACCACCTTTGTGAGTTGATTGTTAAAGAGGATAAATTTGTACAGTTGATTTTTAATGCACAAATTTGAAAGTCGGGTTGCTGTTTGGGTTAGCTTTACTCAGGTAATGTTGTTGTAGTGTTTGTTCATTTAAAACTGAAATCCTTTCCAAGCACAAACTAGAAATTGCAAATGCAGGCCTGTGGATCCACCTCAGTTTGTCACTTAACAAAATAATATTCATGCACTCTTCTGACAGTAATGTAACAGATTTGTTTTGCAAAAAAAAAAAACAACCTCCAGAGTTTACAAAATATTTTAAGCAAAATATTTTTTAAAAGAATGTAAGTTAAGTTGCTGTAGCTAAGACTTATCTGAAAGGTGTGGTTTACCTGGATCCTGTCAGAACCACAATGGTACATTCTTTGATCCAGGTGTCCAGATGACTGGTGCTTCTGGAAGAACGAGAATGCATGAGAACCTGCTGTTTACTTTCTTATACCTGCGTCTGTGAACACTCAAAAACCAAGCATATCACTGTTGATATTTCTACCTGGCAGTGTTGAAGTAAACTGACGTTTGACAGAATTATTCCTCATGTGATTATTTCTTGGGGTGAGAGAGAGAGAGACTGAAAGTGTGTGACAGTGTGTGTTGAGGAAGTGAGGATAAAGAACAATGTCTATTTCTGAATCCTACAGTTCCAACAGTCAGTATCCTTGTACAATGTATAGCACTCTGAATACTGAACACAAGTGGTATTGCATGTTAAAACCCCTCACTTAAGTTAACGTGAAGAATACCATTCATATCCATCCTTCCCATGCTGAGGCAAACTCAGCTATGGGCTGCTGATTGGCTTCTCCACTGTCTGGTGAAGCCATTTTTCTCAGTGCAGTGGTGCCCCCTACTGCCAGAAAATATATACCATTCCAACTTTGGGTTAGACTATCATAGGACAAATACCCAACACAGTTCAATATAAAAATTTCTGTTTGCATACTAGCACCTTTTACCAAAAGCAGCCACAAGTGCATAATAATGGTAATAATCATTAATGAAGTCAAAAGAATAATTATGAATTTGGGAGAAGAACTACAAGCAATGTTTTAACAGTATGAGATAATGTAGTAACTAAAATAAGTGCAAACAACAGCTCTTATTGGCTAATAAGTGTTCCAGGCATATTTACCATTTTGTTAATTTACCCAATTTCTATGATAGTTTTTTAATTGTAGAAATTAAGATGTTTTGATTAATCAATTTGTTTATGCCATACATATTGTTTATTTTAATACAGAGAGAAAAGCTACCACATGTATAGTAAGTGCCTATTCAGTGAAATTAAAATTAAGTTTTTTTTTTTTTTTTTTTTAACCAAAATGAATGGGCATAAGTGCCATTTCTGCTCCATTTTATTGCAATCAAAGTAAAAAATCATATGTACAAATTACAGAACAAAAACAAAGATGTTCTAGTAAATGGATACCAAGAACAAGGCTTAAAAATAGTGAAATAAAATGAACAAAAATCAGAGTATGCTAAGTAAGTGTAGCAGGGCAGATGGCTAACTGAAAATGGTTTGATGTGAATCAGCTGAAATGCTTTTAGAAGTGTTACTTCCTGTTTCCTTCGAGGACCTATGATGCTGCATTACATGACAGCATGCACTCTAATCCAGAGCGACTTGCACAACTCTTTGCATTTTCACACAGTATCCATTTTTACAGCTGGATATGTATTGAAGGACACTGCTGTTTCTCAAGGGTGCAACAGCAGAGTAATCCCTGGGAACTGAACATTGAATCCAGTTCCCAAAACATTATACTTCATTGTTGATAAAAATGTAAAACGTCATACATGGGATTCCCAACATCTTTCAACAGATTACAATGTACAGATGATACCTGTATTAACCTGCATTAATAATTTAAGAAAAAGCCTGATTTTCTTTGGTAAAAAACCACTTCTTAATGTACCAAACTGTTTTCAAATGTTTATTGAAGTATTCTAAAACATAGCAATCAGCAAGCAATTGACAACAATAAAACAGACACCAATAAAAAGAATATCATCAAAAAAAAAAAAAAAAACATAAACAACAGACTCTTACACACACAATTTCCTTTGCATTGCAATCATTTTCTTAGCAGGAGTTAAACCTGATAGTATAATGAGTTCTTGCTGCTTAGAAACACTGAGCCTTGAAAGATTGTTTAGATTCAATGCATGCACTGATGCAGGCATTGTCACATGAATAAGATCAGGCATTGTCACGTGAATAAGATCAGGTATTTTCATGTGAATAAGATCAGGTATTGTCACTTGAATAAGATCAGGTATTGTTACGTGAATGAAATTATAAAGTTTGGCAGGAACACTCTCCCAGAACTGAGCCACAGGTGGACATTCTCATATTATATGTAGAAAGGGCCAGAGGATCTCTGAGTTTATGATGGATTTAGTCAGATTTTTCTGTCTCATGATGGCCTGTTTTAGTAGCATTGACACTTCTTTGGTCCTCATGTTGAGAAACCACAGGAACAGACTTCAAATGCAAATGCCACACCTTGAATCAACTGTAGACTTGTGAGCGTTCTTTTGCCTGAACTAATGATGCAAAGACACACAGCTAGCTAAGAAACAGCTGAGCAGCCAATTGTCCAATGACTTTTGATCCCTTGAATGGGTGTATACGAACAGGGCTGTAATTCCTACAGGGATCACCAAATATGGATTTAAATACCCTCAAATTAAAGCCAACAGTCTGCACTTTACATATTCAGTGTTACATTTCAAATCCAATGTGACTGAGTGCAGAGCCTAAACAAAAATTATGTCACTGTGCAAAAACGGACTGCACTGTACGAAAATGCAAAAATCAATAAAATAATTATTTCCATCTTGACCACATTTTCTTCAGATAGTGAGATGGAAAATACAGAACCAGGATACGTTAACTAATTTAGGAAACATTAGGAAACATTGCTTTCGAGTAAAGATGAATTTCTGTGAGCTACGATAGCCAAATATTGTTTGCTGTAACTTTACATTACATTACATTTATTTGACAGACGCTTTTATTCAAAGCAACGTACAATAAGTGCAAGTTCTCATTTTGTCTCATTTTGATATCTATACTTTTAACAGCAGGCTTAGGTTTAGCAAGTTTTAATTAATGACATATCGATACTGACGTGTTTTTGTGGACATTTGTCTACATGACGCTGCTCGCGTGTAGTGGTACGTCATCAGCTGCAGAAACCAGAGTACAGCTGCTAGAAGACAGCATTGTGACATCACAAGGGTGAACATTCCGCCATTAATTTAAATTGGATTTGTTGGGGGGATAAAAATAAATACGATAAAAGCAAAAAAACTAATGATTATGCAAAACCGATAAAAAATAGGAATGCTGCTCCAGAGTTCTGGATTTTATGACCTCACAATAGAATAACGTGACATCACAGCGGAGGTCATTCCAGATGTTTCTCGGTATTATTTAAATTGAGGCAAATTGCAAAGGAACCGACCAGTGGTTTATGAATTGACTTGTAATTTTTACCGTTCTTAAACCAACATGGATTAGCATGGATATTGTTTCCAAGATAAACATTGAAACCAAAATCCGCAAGGTAGGCTGTGATCCGTTATTTCTAGTGACCAATTTCCTTGCTTTTTAAATTTAGACGGTAGATATTTTTGCTGAACGATCAGAACAAAGCATAATGCTGTTTTAAAACCATTTACAATTGCTTGTGCGAGTGTGCTACTGCAGTTTAGGCTGTTAATGATAAATGGACCTATAAATTGCAACAGACCAGTTGTTATAGATTTATAAGAGACGCTTGAGTTTGAATTGAGGCGGTGAAAGTTTAAATGCATACTATTTATTTTTCTCCACAAGAATACTGCATAACAGTGACCAAATGCATTACAAAATAAGCCCAATTAGCATATCTGGAATTCACTGCCAACTACCCAACTAATCTCTACTGATATTTCGTGATGTAGTTCCATTATATTTTTCTCAAATTTTGATTATGATCTTCAGTCATAATCGTCAGTTTAATTACTGAATCCCCACATAACTGTTTTAAGCTATCTATAACTACATTGGTGTTTTTGTTATGTTTCTGTGTAAAAGTGATGTAGTTGTTCTTTGCATTCGTGAAGTTCTTTTTTGTCCGTGAATCTCTCATGCTGTGTATGTGATGCCTGTCTTTAATTGCAAAAATACACGCTGCTTTGATTCTTTAAAAAGAACAAGAAAATAAATTAATAAAACTTATATTCTAAAATATTTTCTTTTTCCGCTGAAGGATTATGGTGCTTTGCATGGCTCTGTGGAGTATGTAGCCACAACAATACTCTGCTGGAGTAGGACCAAGTATGAAGAGCAGGTAAGAGATTATTCTTTGAGAGAGAGGTATTGCAGCCATTAGTGTCATTATTAATGTTCATTAGGGCAATAAATTAAGCAAATGGTTTTCTTTATTCTCATTTAAGAATAAATATTAAATACAATTAATTGTATTTAATTATAATAATAATAATTTTTTTTTGTTATTATAATTAAATAATTAACACAAATAATTAACAATTACAAAATGTTTCAGTTGAGTTCAGCAGCACAGTCAGGCATTAACCACTTGCCTATTTCACACACTTTAGACATAAGTTTACACAATATCACATCTCACATGAATCATGCACATATTTTACACACCATCACAACAGAACATTTGTCTACTCACTCACTAGTCCTGGTTTGCTGAACTCACAGATGATAATATTTTGCAGAAAGGGATACTTCAGCACTTCCTGTCCTTCAAAGGAAAAGGCCAAATCCCCACCTACATCACCTGTGGGGACATTAAAGACTGGATAATCTCAGATGGACAAAACATCCTAAGGGAGAGGTGTGTAAAGCTACCAGGTCCCAGTATTACTGACAGGCTTAATTGTCAAAGCACCGATGCTTGATATCAGTGTGAATCATGAAGGTCATTAATACAGAAGAGATCAGATGTGTGCGCCTTGTTAAAATAAACACAGCAATAATTATTGACTTAGCTGATTTATGATCACGTCCAGAATTACTCCAGAAGTCAAGCCTTTATTGAAAATCAGTGTATACGCATAATAATGTATAGTGGTGTAAATGTGAAGTAGAGTAACACTGTTGTGTTGTTTGTGGGCAGATTTCAGACGGACAGCTGTGAGCAGCGAGATCGCCTCATTCACCTGGTAGGGGCGGCTCAGGGCCACTATACTGCCTTTAGTTACTCATTCAGAATCAGCAGCCCCAGGATCTACTGCTGGCCTCTGGCTCAGACAGTCCTGCTGCACAGAAACCCCCTAGTGATGTCAGCAGTGTAACGTCCAGAGAGGAGAAGGATGCTATGAAGCAGGAAAACTTTTATTAGCAAACTGTGAGGTACAATGAGTGGCTACTGCCAAGTGACTAATTGCATTCTGCTCAGTCCCTATATCTGTAATTGCAACTGTCTTGGTTTGACTTTTTGCAACTGTCATGGTTTGACTTATAAAATATTACACCATTGCATGAACTGTCAATAATGGGTCTGTCAGTTCGTAATGTGCCTGTCAGGAGATGTACCATGTCTTGTCAGTAGATGTAATGTGTCTGTCAGTAATGTTTTCCTTGTGCTGTGCTCAGGTCTGGGAGGTGAATATGAGGCTAAAGCTGCAGGACATCGGCAGAGAACTGGGAATGAGTCCCAGCAGCTCAGAAGCCCCTCCGATGAGCGCCCAGGACACCCAGCGTGCCGCTCTCGCTGACCTGTACGTCTCTCTCTCTCTCTCTCATCAGAGTGCATCTGTCTCAAGGCTGGAAGAGCTTCAGACACTAATGAAGCTGTTTCTGTCTGCAGGGAGTCTGCAGCTCTGGAGAAAGCAGCGGCTGCAGAGAGCTACTCCAGGTGGCACTTTGATGCCCGCTTGGTCGCGCGTCGGGCATTGCGAGAGCTGGCAGAGGCGCTGGCACACCCGCTCGCCCGCACCCCCCACACCCTGTCAGCGGTGGTGGGGGACACCGTCACCGGCCTGCTCGGCGCCGTCATGGAGCCAGCCAATAACAGAGCGTCGAGCAGGGCCTTCAGCGAGGTGGCGGTGGGCGTGGCCGTTTGTGTGCACCATGACCTGCGCACAGCGGGATGGGCGGAGGAGCGAGCTTTCGGGGCGCAGTGCTGGAGGTGGGCCAGGCCCAGCATGATGGGGGTGCTCCACAAGGCCCTGCTGGAGCAGACCGGCTCCCCTGGGGCCCTGCAGGCCGCCCTGAGGGGGAGCAGCACCGCGGTCACCTCCGCCATCGCCACCGCTATCGCCAAGGCCCTCCTCACGGGTGCTGATACAGCCCTGAACGCCGGCCCTGCCACGCCCGAGGAAGAGGGGCAGATTCCTGCAGCATCAGATCCTGTGGACACTGCAATGCAAACTGAGACACCAGTAACATCTCTGGTGAAGACAGATGCACACAAGACTGCAGTGGAGGAAATTGACTCCCAAAAGACTCCACTGGAGGAAATGGACTCCCAAAAATCATCCCTGGAGGACTCACAAAAAACATCCCTGGAGGAAAAGACATCTCGGGAGGAAGTGGACTCCCAAAAGATATCCTGTGAGGAAATGGACTCCCAAAAGATATCCTGTGAGGAAATTGACCCCCAAAAGACTCCACTGGAGGAAAAGACATCACTGGAGGAAAAGACATACGGGGAGGAAATGGACTCACAAAAAACATCCCTGGAGGAAATGGACTCCCAAACGACATCCTGGGAGGAAATGGACTCACAAAATACATCCCTGGAAAAAATGGACTCCCAAAAAACATCGCTGGTGGAAAAGACATTCCTGGAGGAAATGGACTCCCAAAAGTCATCCTGGGAGGAAATTGACTCCCAAAACACTCCACAGGAGGAAAAGACATCTCGGGAGGAAGTGGACTCCCAAAAGACATCTCGTGAGGTAGTGGAATCCCAAAAGACACCCCGGGAGGATATGGACTCCCAAAAGACATCCTGTGAGGACATTGACTCCCAAAAGATTCCACTGGAGAAAAAGACATCCTGGGAGGAAATGGACTCACAAAAAATATTCCTGGAGGAAATGGACACCCAACAGACGTCCTGCGAGGAAACTGACTCCCAGAAGACATGCTGGGAGGAAGTGGACTCCAAAAAGACATCCCAGGAGGAAATGGACTCCCAAAAGCCATCACCGGAGGACTCGGAAACAACATCCCTGGAGGAAAATATATGCCAGGAAGAAATGGACTCCCAAAAGACATCCCGGGAGGAAATGGACTCCGAAAAGACATCCCGGGAGGAAATGGACTCCGAAAAGACATCCTGGGAGGAAATGGACTCCCAAAAGACATTCTGGGAGGAAGTGGACTCCCAAAAGACATCCTGGGAGGAAATTGACTCCCAAAAGACTCCACTGGAGGAAAAGACATCTCAGGAGAAAATGGACTCCCAACAGACGTCTTGGGAGGAAATGGACTCCCAAAAGACATCCCGGGAGGAAATGGACTCCCAAAAGACATCATCCCTGGCTGAAAGTGAGGCGGCTATGACATCACCTCTGCAAACTGAGGTTGAAATGGCAGCGCTGGAGGAGATCACTATGACTAAAGAACCTCTGGCAGAGGAGAGAAAAAAGCGAGATGGAGTAAGTCCTGCATGATAAGCTCCTCCCACTCATTCAGCACCTTACTCAGCAAGTCTGACAATCTGTGATGTCATCAGGACTTGACTGGCAACTTGATTGACTTGATTGGTCATTTCATATTTCATGAAAAGTTGTGTTAGCATAGTTGAGATGTTCTAAAAAGGTGCTTAATGAGATGTCTGTGTGATTGCAGTTTGAGCTGCAGATCCCAGTTCCCCTGGAAACAGCAGCGGGGGATAAACTCCTGGGCCTTCCACACAGTGAGTCACTGATAATGTGCGCTGGGAGGACAATCCTGAAAATGCTCTTTTCCTTTTGCATCCAGTAGCTAAATAATCACAATTAAAGAGCATCTCCCAGCACAGAGACACCCACAGAGGCTGTGCTGAACGGAGTCTCTCTCTCTCTCTCTCTCTCTCTCTCTCTCTATCTCTCTCTCTCTCTCTCTATCTATCTCTCTCTCTCTCTCTCTCTCTCTCTCTCTCTCTCTCTCTCTCTCTCTCTCTCGTCTTTTATAGAGGCAAAAAAGCAGAAAAAAGGAATCAGGCGCTTCTTCGGTCACTTGTGGAAGACCCTGAAACGCAGCTGCTGCTGCTGCGTTTCTGTGGAGACCACCTGAGATTTTACATGTTTAAATGTCTGTCTGTGTGTCCGTCTGTCTTTTCTGTCTAGATATTGCCTACCTGCCTGTCCTGTGTCTGTCTGTCTTGTTTGTCTGTCTGTTTCTGTCTGTTTTGGATCTTCCCTTCAGCAAGAAGAATCAGCCAGCAAAATTCCTTCAGCGCAAAAAAAAAGAACAGAAAGAAGGATTGCTACAAAAGTTTGAAAAAAGTGGGAGAGCTTTTCATTTAATGTTGCAGGTAAAGTTCTGGAAGTTAACATAACAGACATATTCTATCATATTGGGAGTAAAATACAGCCACACAAGCAGGCCTGTGTGCTGCTTTGTTGTACAGGAGACAGTGACGGGAGTGTTGGCATTTATGGCTTTTCCTTGTGTGTTCTCAGAAACCAAATATTTAAAAATATGTCTTTCAGGATTGCAACAGACACCTGTGGAATACTGGAGATATACTGTAAGGATACTGTGAAATGGAAGCCAGGACTCACACTTGGTCCTGGTGAGCATCCCTGCACCACGGCCGTGCCGCTCGCTGTTCATATTTAATAACACATCACTTTAATATCGGCCATTTCATTTCAGTTACCCTGGTGATGGTCATTAGCCTTTAATGCACCGCAATTAACAGCGCTGGGTGACCAGGCAACGTTTGACAGTACTGCATCCAACCTATTGCGTTTACTGGCTATACATCAAGCGCTTGGGCCCGACTGCATAGATACCAGATTAGTATGCTGATCATGAATTTCCCTCATGAAAGTGTGAGAGGGTTGGACTATTTTTTGACTCGCTAGTTAGTAGCATAAGTGTCTGAAGAGGATGTCTTAATGGTACACAGATATTTGTCAGGTGAGTCTGCGCAGGTTAGCACCACCTGTCATGTGTGTCTGATTACAGAGAGGCTTCACAGAGGCCAGCAATGAAATGATGACATCACGACTGGCAGAAGATGAAACAGTATCAGTAGATATGAGCAAATCCAGAGTGGCAGACGTCACTTACCAGGATGAGAGGGTAAACAAGCAGCAGACTTTGTCAATAATCAAACTCCCATCACAGTGTCTCACAGTGGTTCTACGTGTCATTTTATTTCTCATCACTGCACAAAGCCTGAAAGATCATGAGCGTGTGAGCAATGCACAGGTTAGGCTGGATCTCTGTGTGTATGAAAGTTGGCCCTGCAGGCAGGCTGCTTGTGGCAGATGGGGGTGGTACAGGTCCTATAGTTCAGTGCCCACACAGGCAGTCCACACCCACGCCACACTTCCCTTTAGCAGCTGATACAGTTTATATCCATCACCGCCAGGGCTCTGCTGGCACAGGTTAGTGTAGCATCACATCATACAAAAGTAAATGCCCAGTGCGTACAGACAAGGCCTTAATAACACCAGTGTTGTTCTGTCACTCAGCACCTGGCATTCTGAAACATCTGTCACCAAAGCGCAGCTTCACATCCTGGTTATTCCCAGACTGCTATCCCAAGATTCAGTGCAGCTGAGGATGAAGATGCACAGGACAATAATAAAAATGTAAATTCTACATTTTCTCTGTCTTTTCCCTATAATGTACACATCCTACAGTTTTCTACACAGTGAAAGGTGGATTCTTATTTTCTGATGAAGTTTATTTGTCTTTTCACACAGCTCCTCAAGCTCTTCCTCTTGTTGGCCAAAATATGAAGTTAAAAGTTTTTCTGGATGGATCTGGAGCAGGTATGAGGAGACGATGAGCGCATGACCAGTAGCCTTGAATAAGAAACACATAAACTGAGAATCACACATCCTTGTTGATTTATTAGGCACAGTATGAGCAGTGTGTGTTGGTGCTGATTTATTGGGCACAGTATGAGCAGTGTGTGTTGATTTATTGGGCACAGTGTGAGCAGTGTGTGTTGATTTATTGGGCACAGTGTGTGCATTGTGTGTTGGTGTTGATTTATTGGGCACAGTGTGTGCATTGTGTGTTGGTGTTGATTTATTGGGCACAGTGTGAGCAGTGTGTGTTGATTTATTGGGCACAGTGTGAGCAGTGTGTGTTTATTTATTGGGCACAGTGTGAGCAGTGTGTGTTGGTGTTGATTTATTTGGCACAGTGTGAGCAGTGTGTGTTGGTCTTTATATATTGGGCACAGTGTGAGCAGTGTGTGTTGGTGTTGATTTATTGGGCACAGTGTGAGCAGTGTGTGTTGATTTATTGGTCACAGTGTGAGCAGTGTGTGTTGATTTATTGGGCACAGTATGAGCAGTGTGTGTTGGTGCTGTTGTGTGTTGCAGTGATTAAGGATGAGAAGCTGCTTTAGTGGCCCCCAGGCTAGGAGGGACTCTTCCTGGGGGACCCTGGGGCCCGTGGGCCGGCCTACAGCAGGGATGTACCCCTGCAGAGAGACACAATATGTTTAAAACTGTTTAAGTAAAGCGCTGTATGATTCTTCTTGGAATTTTGCCTTGTTTTTTTGCTTATTCTCATTTAACAGAAATCAACAGAACAAAAATATGTTAAATGTCTAATTACATGAAACACATCCCCACTCTGCACAGAGACACATCCCCATTCTGCACAGAGACACACATCCCCACTCTGCACAGAGACACACATCCCCACTCTGCACAGAGACACACATCCCCACTCTGCACAGAGACACACATCCCCACTCTGCAGCCACACATCCGCACTCTGCACAGAGTCACACATCCCCACTCTGCACAGAGTCACACATCCCCACTCTGCACAGAGACACACATCCCCACTCTGCACAGAGACACATCCCCACTCTGCACAGAGACACACATCCCCACTCTGCAGCCACACATCCCCACTCTGCACAGAGTCACACATCCCCGCTCTGCACAGTCACACATCCCTATTCTGCACAGAGACACACATCCCCACTCTGCACAGACACACATCCCCACTCTGCACAGAGACACACATCCCCACTCTGCACAGAGTCACACATCCCCACTCTGCACAGAGACACACATCCCCACTCTGCACAGAGACACACATCCCCACTCTGCACAGAGTCACACATCCCCACTCTGCACAGAGACACACATCCCCACTCTGCACAGAGTCACACATCCCTATTCTGCACAGAGACACACATCCCCACTCTGCACAGACACACATCCCCACTCTGCACAGAGACACACATCCCCACTCTGCACAGAGACACACATCCCCACTCTGCACAGACACACATCCCCACTCTGCACAGACACACATCCCCACTCTGCACAGAGACACACATCCCCACTCTGCACAGAGGCACACATCCCCACTCTGCACAGAGACACACATCCCCACACATCCCCACTCTGCACAGAGTAACACATCCCCACTCTGCACAGAGTCACACATCCCCACTCTGCACAGTCACACTTCCCCACTCTGCACAGAGACACACATCCCCACTCTGCACAGTCACACTTCCCCACTCTGCACAGTCACACATCCCCACTCTGCACAGAGACACACATCCCCACACATCCCCACTCTGCACAGAGTCACACGCACTGAAGCCTCTATTTTGCTTTTTTGAAGACTCAGTGTGTGAGAAATATGGGCCTCGGCCTTCTGTGCAAAGAGGTGTGGCCAGCATTCACACAATGCTAAAAATGCAGATTGGAACGGGCCCTGATGGAAGATGTTGGGACATGAAGAGACTGAACTTGTTTGTGCTGTTGGTACCCTGAGAAGGCATCATGTATGGGCATTGGGCGGGGAGAAGGTGGAGCTGTAGATGCCACAGTTACGGTAAAACAATGGTATTTGTTTATTTATATTACAATGATGACTGGTGTTGTGTGGTTTTGCTTGGTAGCGTCCGATCTTGTTACGGCCGGCTCGAAGGGCCGCAACAAACGAAGTCCAAATGTATCAAAAACGATCCAAAAACTGATCTAAAAAGACAAACTCAGACATTTATTAATCTAGAACACAAACTAAAACAAAGAAGAACCCACAAAGTTCACAAAATAAAAGAGTCTTCACAAAAACCTACCAAACACAAACCACACAAAAGAAACCCCAAAGATGATCTCCCCAGCCTCGTACTGCAGGGCTTATATTAGGCCACAGGCAGGTGGAGGCAATCAAGCAATTAAGCAGTTAGGTATTACCTCCAACTGCGCTACCCAGGCAAGCAGAGGCTGGGGACGTAACAGATCTGGATGCCTTGGAAAGGCACGGTTGTGGAACCTGGAGTTCAGAAATGAGGTTCACCTCCAGTGGACGTTCAAACACCGCGACAGACGGGCTGTTCTGCCCCAGAACCCTACGCTGCAGTGCGTTACCCAGAACCCTACGCTGCAGTGCGTTACCCAGAACCCTACGCTGCAGTGCGATACCCAGAACCCTACGCTGCAGTGCGTTACCCAGAACCCTACGCTGCAGTGCGTTACCCAGAACCCTACGCTGCAGTGCGTTACCCAGAACCCTACGCTGCAGTGCGTTACCCAGAACCCTACGCTGCAGTGCATTACCCAGAACCCTACGCTGCAGTGCGTTACTCAGAACCCTACGCTGCAGTCCGTTACCCAGAACCCTACGCTGCAGTGCGTTACCCAGAACCCTACGCTGCAGTGCGTTACCCAGAACCCTACGCTGCAGTGCATTACCCAGAACCCTACGCTGCAGTGCATTACCCAGAACCCTACGCTGCAGTGCGTTACTCAGAACCCTACGCTGCAGTGCGTTGCACATTCTGTGCAAAGATGCCTTTTTAGCTCCCTACAACCCCTTTGTGAGTTGATTGTTAAAGAGGATAGATTTGTAGTTATTTTTTAATGTACAAATTTGTAAGTTGGGTTGCTGTTTGGGTTAGCTTTACTCAGGTAATGTTGTTGTAGTGTTTGATCTTTTAAAACTAAAAACCTTTCCAAGCACAGACCTGAAACTGCTAATGCAGGCCTGTGGATCTGCCTCAGTTTGGCACTCAACAAAATAATATTCATGCACTCAGTTCTGACAGTAATGTAACAGATTTGTTTTGCAAAAAAAAAAAAAAGTCCAGAGTTTAAAGCAGAAAAATATTTTTTAAAAGAATGTAACTTAAGTTGCTGTAGCTAAGACGTATCTGAAAGGTGGGGTTTACCTGGATCCTGTCACAGCCACAATGGTACATTCTTTGATCTAAGTGTCCAGGTGACTGGTGCTTCTGGAAGAACGAGAATGCATGAGAACCTGCTGTTTACTTTCTTATACCTGCGTCTGTAAACACTCAAAGACCAAGCATATCACTGTTGATATTTCTACCTGGCAGTGTTGAAGTAAACTGACGTTTGACAGCATTATGCCTCACGTGATTATTTCTTGGGGTGAGAGAGAGAGAGACTGAAAGTGTGTGACAGTGTGTGTTGAGGAAGTGAGGATAAAGAACAATGTCTATTTCTGAATCCTACAGTTCCAACCGTCAGTATCCTTGTATAATGTTCAGCACTCTGAATACTGAACACAAGTGGTATTGCATGTTAAAATCCCTCACTTAAGTTAATGTGAAGAATACCATGCGTATCCATCCCTCCCACACTGAGGCAAACTCAGTGAACACAGCTATGGGCTGCTGATTGGCTTCTCCACTGTCTGGTGAAGCCATTTTTCTAAGCGCAGTGGTGCCCCCTACTGCCAGAAAATATATACCATTCCAACTTTGGGTTAGCCTATCATAGGACAAATACCCAACACATTTCAATATAAAAATTTCTGTTTGCATACTAGCACCTTTTACCAAAAGTAGCCACAAGTGCTTCACACAAACAAAAGGACAAGTGCATAATAATGGTAATAATCTTTAATGAAGTCAAAAGAATAATTATGAATTTGGGAGAAGAACTACAAAAAATGTTTTAACAGCAAGAAGTAATGTAGTGACTAAAATTGGTGCAAACAACAGCTCTTATTGGCTAATAAGTGTTCCAGGCATATTTACCATTTCGTTAATTTACCCAATTTTTATGATACATATTTAATGGTAGAAATTATGACGTTCTGATTAAACAATTTTTTTCATGCCATACATATTCTTTCTTTTAATACAGAGAGAAAAGCTACCACATGTATAGTAAGTGCCTATTCGGTGAAATGAAAAGTTTTTTGTTTTTCTTTTTAACCAAAATGAATGGGCATAAGTGCCATTTCTGCTCCATTTTATTGCAATCAATGTAAAAAATCATATGTACAAATTACAGAACAAAGATGTTCTAGTAAATGGATACCAAGGACAAGTGAAATAAAATGAACAAAAATCAGAGTATGCTAAGTAAGTGTAGCAGGGTAGATGGCTAACTGAAAAGGGTTTGATGTGAATCAGCTGAAATGCTTTTAGAAGTGTTACTTCCTGTTTCCTTCGAGGACCTATGATGCTGCATTGCATTACATTACAGCATGCATTCTAATCCAGAGCGACTTGCACAACTCTTTGCATTTTCACACAGTATCCATTTTTACAGCTGGATATGTACTGAAGGACACTGCTGTTTCTCAAGGGTGCAACAGCAGAGTAATCCCTGGGAACTGAACACTGAATCCAGTTCCCAAACCATTATACTTCATTGTTGATAAAAATGTAAAACGTCATACGTGGGATTCCCAACATCTTTCAACAGATTACAAACAGATGATACCTGTAATAACCTGCATTAATAATTTTAAAAAAGCCTGATTTTCTTTGGTAAAAGACCACTTCTTAATGTACCAAATTGTTTTCAAATGTTTTTTGAAGTATTCTAAAACATAGCAATCAGCAAGCAATTGACAACAATAAAACAGACACCAATAAAAAGAAAATCATCAAAAAAAAAAAAAAAAAAAAACATAAACAACAGATTCTTACACACACAATATCCTTTGCATTGAAATCATTTTCTTGGCAGGAGTTAAACCTGATAGTATAATGAGTTCTTGCTGCTTAGAAACACTGAGCCTTGAAAGATTGTTTAGATTCAATACATGCACATATGCAGGCATTGTCACATGAATAAGATCAGGCATTGTCACCTGAATAAGATCAGGTATTTTCACGTGAATAAGATCAGGTATTGTCACGTGAATAAGATCAGGTATTGTCACGTGAAAGAAATTATAAAGTTTGGCAGGAACACTCTCCCAGAACTGAGCCACAGGTGGACATTCTCATATTATATGTAGAAAGGGCCAGAGGATCTCTGAGTTTATGATGGATTTAGTCAGATTATTCTGTCTCATGATGGCCTGTTTTAATAGCATTGACACTTCTTTGGTCCTCATGCTGAGAAACCACAGGAACAGATTTCATATGCAAATGCCACACCTTGAATCATCTGTAGACTTGTTAACGTTCTTTTGCCTGAACTAATTGATGCAAAGACACACAGCTAGCCAAGAAACAGCTGAGCAGCCAATTGTCCAATTACTTTTGATCCCTTAAATGGGTGAATACGAACAGGGCTGTAATTCCTACAGGGATCACCAAATATGGATTTAAATACCCTCAAATTAAAGCCAACAGTCTGCACTTTACATATTCAGTGTTACATTTCAAATCCAATGTGATTGAGTGCAGAGCCTAAACAAAAATTATGTCACTGTGCAAAAACGGACTGCACTGTACGAAAATGCAAAAATCAATAAAATAATTATTTCCATCTTGACCACATTTTCTTCAGATAGTGAGATGGAAAATACAGAACCAGGATACGTTAACCAATTTAGGAAACAGTAGGAAACATTGCCTTCGAGTAAAGATGAATTTCTGTGAGCTATGATAGTCAAATATTGTTTGCTGTAACTTTACATTACATTACATTTATTTGGCAGACGCTTTTATTCAAAGCAACGTATAATAAGTGCAAGTTCTCGTTTTGTCTCATTTTGATATCTATACTTTTAACGGCAGGCTTAGGTTTAGCAAGTTTTAATTAACGACTTATCGATACTGACGTGTTTTTGTGGACATTTGTCTACATGACGCTGCTCGCGTGTAGTGGTACGTCATCAGCTGCAGAAACCAGAGTACAGCTGCTAGAAGATAGCATTGTGACATCACAAGGGTGAACATTCCGCCATTCATTTAAATTGGATTTGTTGGGGCGATAAAAATAAATACGATAAAAGCAAGCAAACTAATGATAATGCAAAACCGATAAAAAATAGGAATGCTGCTCCAGAGTTCTGGATTTTATGACCTCACAATAGAATAACGTGACATCACAGCGGAGGTCATTCCAGGTGTTTCTCTGTATTATTTAAATTGAGGCTAATTGCAAAGGAACCGACCAGTGGTTTATGAATTGACTTATAATCTTTACTGTACTTAAACCAACATGGATTAGCATGGATATTGTTTCCAAGACAAACATTGAAACCAAAATCCGCAAGGTAGGCTGTAATCCGTTATTTCTAGTGACCAATTTCCTTGCTTTTTAAATTTAGACAGTAGATATTTTTGCTGAACGATCAGAACAAAGCATAATGATGTTTTAAAAACATTTACAATTGCTTGTGCGAGTGTGCTACTGCAGTTTAGGCTGTTAATGATAAATGGATCTATAAATTGCGACAGACCAGTTATTACAGATTTATAAGAGACGCTTGAGTTTGAATTGAGGCGGTGAAAGTTTAAATGCGTACTATTTATTTTTCTCCACAGGAATACTGCATAACAGTGACCACTGCACTGTGCCCAAATGCATTACAAAATAAGCCCAATTAGCATATCTGGAATTCACTACCAACTACCCAACTAACCGCTACTGATATTTCGTGATGCAGTTCCATAATATTTTTCTCAAATTTTGATTATGATCTTCAGTCGTAATCGTTTATTTAATTACTGAACGCCTACATAACTGTTTTAAAGCTATATATAACTACATTGGTGTTTTTGTTATGTTTCTTTGTAAAAGTGATGTAGTTGGTGTAAAATTGTTGTAGTTGCATTTGTGAAGGTCTTATTTGTCCGTGAATCTCTCATGCTGTGTATGTGATGCCTGTCTTTAATTGCAAAAATACACGTTGCTTTGATTCTTTAAAAAGAACAAGAAAATAAATGAATAAAACTTGCCTTCTTATATATTTTCTTTTTCCGCTGAAGGATTATGGTGTTTTGCATGGCTCTGTGGAGTATGTAGCCACAACAATACTCTGCTGGAGTAGGACCAAGTATGAAGAGCAGGTAAGAGATTATTCTTTGAGAGAGAGGTATTGCAGCCATTAGTATCATTATTAATGTTCATTAGAGCAGTTCATTAAGCAAATGGTTTTCTTTATTCTCATTTAAGATTAAATATTAAATACAATTATTTGTATTTAATTATAACAATAATTAAATAATAATTATTATAATTAAATAATTAACACAAATAATTAACAATTACAAAATGTTTCAGATGAGTTCAGCAGCACAGTCAGGCATTAACCACTTGCCTATTTCACACACGTTAGACATAAGTTTACACAATATCACATCTCACAACCACTCACCATCACAACACAACATTTGTCTACTCACTCACTAGTCCTGGTTTGCTGAACTCACAGATGATAATATTTTGCAGAAAGGGATACTTCAGCACTTCCTGTCCTTCAAAGGAAAGGGCCAAGTCCCCACCTACATCACCTGTGGGGACATTAAAGACTGGATAATCTCAGATGGACAAAACATCCTTAGGGAGAGGTGTGTAAAGCTACCAGGTCCCAGTATTACTGACAGGTGTAATTGTCAGAGCACCGATGCTTGATATCAGTGTGAATCATGAAGGTCATTAATACAGAAGAGATCTGATGTGTGCGCCTTGTTAAAATAAACACAGCAATAATTATTGACTTAGCTGATTTATGATCACGTCCAGAATTACTCCAGAAGTCAAGCCTTTATTGAAAATCAGTGTATACGCATAATAATGTATAGTGGTGTAAATGTGAAGTAGAGTAACACTGTTGTGTTGTTTGTGGGCAGATTTCAGACGGACAGCTGTGAGCAGCGAGATCGCCTCATTCACCTGGTAGGGGCGGCTCATGGCCACTATACTGCCTTTAGTTACTCATGCAGAATCAGCAGCCCCAGTATCTACTGCTGGCCTCTGGCTCAGACAGTCCTGCTGCACAGAAACCCCCTAGTGATGTCAGCAGAGTAACGTCCAGAGAGGAGAAGGATGCTATGAAGCAGGAACACTTTTATTAGCAAACTGTGTGAGGTACAATGAGTGGTTACTGCCAAGTGGCTAATTGCATTCTGCTCAGTCCCTATATCTGTAATTGCAACTGTCTTGGTTTGACTTTTTGCAACTGTCATGGTTTGACTTATAAAATATTACACCATTGCATGAACTGTCAATAATGGGTCTGTCAGTTCGTAATGTGCCTGTCAGGAGATGTACCATGTCTTGTCAGTAGATGTAATGTGTCTGTCAGTAATATTTTCCTTGTGCTGTGCTCAGGTCTGGGAGGTGAATATGAGGCTAAAGCTGCAGGACATCGGCAGAGAACTGGGAATGAGTCCCAGCAGCTCAGAAGCACCTCCGATGAGCGCCCAGGGGACCCAGCGTGCCGCTCTCGCTGATCTGTACGTCTCTCTCTCTCTCTCCCTCATCAGAGTGCATCTGTCTCAAGGCTGGAAGAGCTTCAGACACTAATGAAGCTGTTTCTCTCTGCAGGGAGTCTGCAGCTCTGGAGAAAGCAGCGGCTGCAGAGAGCTACTCCAGGTGGCACTTTGATGCCCGCTTGGTCGCGCGTCGGGCATTGCGAGAGCTGGCAGAGGCGCTGGCACACCCGCTCGCCCGCACCCCCCACACCCTGTCAGCGGTGGTGGGGGACACCGTCACCGGCCTGCTCGGCGCCGTCATGGAGCCAGCCAATAACAGAGCGTCGAGCAGGGCCTTCAGCGAGGTGGCGGTGGGCGTGGCCGTTTGTGTGCACAAAGACCTGCGCGCAGCGGGATGGGCGGAGGAGCGAGCTTTCGGGGCGCAGTGCTGGAGGTGGGCCAGGCCCAGCATGATGGGGGTGCTCCACAAGGCCCTGCTGGAGCAGACCGGCTCCCCTGGGGCCCTGCAGGCCGCCCTGAGGGGAAACAGCACCGCGGTCACCTCTGCCATCGCCACCGCCATCGCCAAGGCCCTTCTCACGGCTGCTGATACAGCCCTGAATGCCGGCCCTGCCACGCCCGAGGAAGAGGGGCAGATTCCTGCAGCATCAGATCCTGCGGACACTGCAATGCAAACTGAGACACCAGTAATATCTCTGGTGAAGACAGATGCACACAAGGCTACACTGGAAGAAATTGACTCCCAAAAGACTCCACTGGAGGAAATGGATTCCCAAAAATCATCCCTGGAGGACTCACAAAAAACATCCCTGGAGGAAAAGACATCTTGGGAGGAAGTGGACCCCCAACAGACATCTTGGGAGGAAGTGGACTCCCAAAAGATATCATGTGAGGAAATGGACCCCCAAAAGATATCCTGTGAGGAAATTGACCCCCAAAAGACTCCACTGGAGGAAGAGACATTCCTGGAGGAAATGGACTACCAACAGACGTCCAGGGAGGAAATGTACTCCCAAAAAACATCCTGGGAGGAAATTGACTCCCAAAAGACTCCACTGGACGAAAAGACATCACTGGAGGAAAAGACATACCGGGAGGAAATGGACTCACAAAAAACATCCCTGGAGGAAATGGACTCCCAAAAAACATCCCGGGAGGAAATGGACTCCCAAAATGCATCCCTGGAAAAAATGGACTCCCAAAAAACATCGCTGGAGGACTCACAAAAAACATCCCTGGTGGAAAAGACATTCCGGAAGGAAATGGACTCCCAAAAGACTCCACTGGAGGAAAAGAAATCACTGGAGGAAGAGACATCCTGGGAGGAAATGGACTCACAGACAACATTCCTGGAGGAAATGGACTCTCAAAAGACATCCTGGGAGGAAATTGACTCCCAAAACACTCCACTGGAGGAAAAGACATCACAGGAGGAAAAGACATCTCGGGAGGAAGTGGACTCCCAAAAGACATCTCGTGAGGTAGTGGAATCCCAAAAGACACCCCGGGAGGAAATGGACTCCCAAAAGACATCCTGTGAGGACATTGACTCCCAAAAGATTCCACTGGAGGAAAAGACATCCTGGGAGGAAATGGACTCACAAAAAACATTCCTGGAGGAAATGGACTCCCAGAAGACATCCTGTGGGGACATTGACTCCCAAAAGATTCCACTGGAGGAAATGACATCCTCGGAGGAAACAGACTCACACAAAACATTCCTGGAGGAAATGGACTCCCAAAAGACATCCTGGGAGGAAATTGACTCCCAGATGACAAGCTGGGAGGAAGTGGACTCCCAAAAGACATTCAAGGAGGAAATGGACTCCCAAAAGTCATCACCGGAGGACTCGCAAAAAACATCCCTGGAGGAAAATACATCCCGGGAGGAAATGGACTCCGAAAAGACATCCCGGGAGGAAGTGGACTCCCAAAAGGCTCCATTGGAGGAAAAGACATTACTGGAGGAAAAGACATGTCAGGAGAAAATGGACTCCCAACAGACGTCTTGGGAGGAAATGAACTCCCAAAAGACATCCCGGGAGGAAATGAACTCCCAAAAGACATCCCGGGAGGAAATGGACTCCCAAAAGACATCCCGGGAGGAAATGGACTCCCAAAAGACATCCCGGGAGGAAATGGACTCCCAAATGACATCCTGGGAGGAAATGGACTCCCAAAAGACATCATCCCTGGCTGAAAGTGAGGCGGCTATGACATCACCTCTGCAAACTGAGGTTGAAATGGCAGCGCTGGAGGAGATCATTATGACTGAAGAACAGAGAAAAAAGCGGGATGGAGTAAGTCCTG
The DNA here is from genome assembly GCA_025169545.1 of Anguilla japonica. Lineage (NCBI taxonomy): Eukaryota > Metazoa > Chordata > Actinopteri > Anguilliformes > Anguillidae > Anguilla > Anguilla japonica. The sequence continues at coordinate 2,529,221 of CM045895.1, forward strand.
CATGATAAGCTCCTCCCACTCATTCAGCACCTTACTCAGCAAGTCTGACAATCTGTGATGTCATCAGGACTTGACTGGCAACTTGATTGACTTGATTGGTCGTTTCATATTTCATGAAAAGTTGTTTCAATAGAATCATTTGTGTAAACAAGTGTGTTAGCATAGTTGAGATGTTCCAAAAAGGTGCTTAATGAGACGTCTGTGTGATTGCAGTTTGACATGCAGATCCCAGTTCCCCTGGAAACAGCAGCGGGGGATAAACTCCTGGGCCTTCCACACAGTGAGTCACTGATAATGTGCGCTGGGAGGACAATCCTGAAAATGCTCTTTTCCTTTTGCATCCAGTAGCTAAATAATCACAACTAAATAGCATCTCCCAGCACAGAGACACCCACAGAGGCTGTGCTGAACGGAGTCTCTCTCTCTCTCTCTCTCTCTCTCTCTCTCATCTTTTATAGAGGCAAAGAAGCAGAAAAAAGGAATCAGGCGCTTCTTCGGTCACTTGTGGAAGGCCCTGAAACGCAGCTGCTGCTGCTGCGTTTCTGTGGAGACCACCTGAGATTTTACATGTTTAAATGTCTGTCTGTGTGTCCGTCTGTCTTTTCTGTCTAGATATTGCCTACCTGCCTGTCCTGTGTCTGTTTGTCTTGTTTGTCTGTCTGTTTCTGTCTGTTTTGGATCTTCCCTTCAGCAAGAAGAATCAGCCAGCAAAATTCCTTCAGCGCAAAAAAAAAGAAAAAAAAAGCACAAAAAAAAGAAAAAGAAAGAAGGATTGCTACAAAAGTTTGAAAAAAGTGGGAGAGCTTTTCATTTTATGTTGCAGGTAAAGTTCTGGAAGTTAACATAACAGATATATTCTATCATATTGGGAGTAAAATACAGCCACACAAGCAGGCCTGTGTGCTGCTTTGTTGTACAGGAGACAGTGACGGGAGTGTTGGCATTTATGGCTTTTCCTTGTGTGTTCTCAGAAACCAAATATTTAAAAATATGTCTTTCAGGATTGCAACAGACACCTGTGGAATACTGGAGATATACTGTAAGGATACTGTGAAATGGAAGCCAGGACTCACACTTGGTCCTGGTGAGCATTCCTGCACCACGGCCGTGCCGCTCGCTGTTCATATTTAATAACACATCACTTTAATATCGGCCATTTCAGTTCAGTTACCCTGGTGATGGTCATTAGCCTTTAATGCACCGCAATTAACAGCGCTGGTTGACCAGGCAACGTTTGACAGTACTGCATCCAACCTATTGCGTTTACTGGCTATACATCAAGCGCTTGGGCCCGATACAACTGCATAGATACCAGATTAGTATGCTGATCATGAATTTCCCTCATGATAGTGTGAGAGGGTTGGATTAGCTTTTGACTCGCAAGTTAGTTGCATAAGTGTCTGAAGAGGATGTCTTAATGGTACACAGATATTTGTCAGGTGAGTCTGCGCAGGTTAGCACCACCTGTCATGTGTGTCTGATTACAGAGAGGCTTCACAGAGGCCAGCAATGAAATGATGACATCACGACTGGCAGAAGATGACACAGTATCAGTAGATATGAGCAAATCCAGAGTGGCAGACGTCATTTACCAGGATGAGAGGGTAAACAAGTAGCAGACTTTGTCAATAATCAAACTCCCATCACCTACAGTGTCTCACAGTGGTTCTACGTGTCATTTTATTTCTCATCACTGCACAAAGCCTGAAAGATCATGAGCGTGTGAGCAATGCACAGGTTAGGCTGGGTCTCTGTGCATATGAAAGTTGGCCCTGCAGGCAGGCTGCTTGTGGCAGATGGGGGTGGTACAGGTCCTATAGTTCAGTGCCCAAACAGGCAGTCCACACCCATGCCACACTTCCCTTTAGCAGCTGATACAGTTTATATCCATCACCGCCAGGGCTCTGCTGGCACAGGTTAGAGTAGCATCACATCATACAAAAGTAAATGCCCAGTGCGTACAGACAAGGCCTTAATAACACCAGTGTTTTTCTGTCGCTCAGTACCTGGCATTCTGAAACATCTGTCACCAAAGCGCCGCTTCACATCCTGGTTATTCCCAGACTGCTATCCCAAGATTCAGTGCAGCTGAGGATGAGGATGCACAGGACAATCATACAAATGTAAATTGTACATTTTCTCTGTGTCTTTTCCCTATAATGTACACATCCTACAGTTTTCTACAAAGTGAAAAGTGAATTCTTATTTTCTGATGAAGTTTATTTGTCTTTTCACACAGCTCCTCAAGCTCTTCCTCTTGTTTGCCAAAATATGAAGTTAAAAGGTTTTCTGGATGGATCTGGAGCAGGTATGAGGAGACTATGAGCGCATGACCAGTAGCCTTGAATAAGAAACACATAAACTGAGACTCACGCATCCTTGTTGATTTATTGGGCACAGTATGAGCAGTGTATGTTGATTTATTGGGCACAGTGTGAGCAGTGTGTGTTGGTGTTGATTTATTGGGCACAGTATGAGCAGTGTGTGTTGGTGTTGATATATTGGGCACAGTGTGAGCAGTGTGTATGGATTTATTAGGCACAGTGTGAGCAGTGTGTGTTGGTGTTGATTTATTGGGCACAGTATGAGCAGTGTGTGTTGATTTATTGGGCACAGTATGAGCAGTGTGTGTCGGTGTTGATATATTGGGCACAGTATGAGCAGTGTGTGCTGATTTATTGGGCACAGTGTGAGCTGTGTGTGTTGATTTATTGTGCACAGTATGAGCAGTGTGTGTTGGTGTTGATTTATTGGGCACAGTGTGAGCAGTGTGTGTTGATTTATTGGGCACAGTATGGGCAGTGTGTGTTGATTTATTGGGCACAGTGTGAGCAGTGTGTGTTGATTTATTGGGCACAGTGTGAGCAGTGTGTGTTGATTTATTGGGCACAGTATGAGCAGTGTGTATTGATTTATTGGGCACAGTATGAGCAGTGTGTGTTGGTGTTGATTTATTGGGCACAGTGTGAGCAGTGTGTGTTGGTGTTGATTTATTGGGCACAGTGTGAGCAGTGTGCGTTGATTTATTGGGCACAGTGTGAGCAGTGTGTGTTGATTTATTTGGCACAGTATGAGCAGTTTGTGTTGGTGTTGATTTATTGGGCATGGTGTGAGCAGTGTGTGTTGGTGTTGATTTATTGGGCACAGTGTGAGCAGTGTGTGTTGATTTACTGGGCACAGTGTGAGCAGTGTGTGTTGGTGTTGATTTATTTGGCACAGTGTGAGCAGTGTGTGTTGGTGTTGATTTATTGGGCACAGTGTGAGCAGTGTGTGTTGGTGCTGTTGTGTGTTGCAGTGATTAAGGATGAGAAGCTGCTGTTGTGGCCCCCAGGCTAGGAGGGACTCTTCCTGGGGGACCCTGGGGCCCGTGGGCCAGCCTACAGCAGGGATGTACCCCTGCAGAGAGACACAATATGTTTAAAACTGTTTAAATAAAGCGCTGTATGATTCTTCTTGGAATTTGCCTTGTTTTTTTTTTCTTATTCTCATTTAACAGAAATAACTGGTACATTTATCAACACAACAAAAATATGTTAAATGTCTAATTATATGAAACACATCCCCACTCTGCACAGAGACACACATCCCCACTCTGCACAGAGACACACATCCCCACTCTGCACAGAGTCACACATCCCCACTCTGCACAGAGACACACATCCCAACTCTGCACAGAGACACACATCCCCACTCTGCAGTCACACATCCCTACTCTGCACAGAGTCACACATCCCCACTCTGCACAGAGACACACACCCCCACTCTGCAGTCACACATCCGCACTCTGCACAGAGTCACACATCCCCACTCTGCACAGAGACACACATCCCCACTCTACAGCCACACATCCCCACTCTGCACAGAGACACACATCCCCACTCTGCAGTCACACATCCCCACTCTGCACAGAGACACATCCCCACTCTGCACAGAGACACACATCCCCACTCTGCACAGAGACACACATCCCCACTCTGCACAGAGACACACATCCCCACTCTGCACAGAGACACATCCCCACTCTGCACAGAGACACACATCCCCACTCTGCACAGAGACACACATCCCCACTCTGCACAGAGACACACATCCCAACTCTGCACAGAGACACACATCCCCACTCTGCAGTCACACATCCCTACTCTGCACAGAGACACACATCCCCACTCTGCACAGAGACACACATCCCCACTCTTCACAGAGACACACATCCCCACTCTGCACAGAGTCACACATCCCCACTCTGCACAGAGACACACATCCCCACTCTGCACAGAGACACACATCCCCACTCTGCACAGAGTCACACATCCCCACTCTGCACAGAGACACACATCCCCACTCTGCACAGAGTCACACATCCCTATTCTGCACAGAGACACACATCCCCACTCTGCACAGAGACACACATCCCCACTCTGCACAGAGACACACATCCCCACTCTGCACAGACACACATCCCCACTCTGCACAGACACACATCCCCACTCTGCACAGAGACACACATCCCCACTCTGCACAGAGGCACACATCCCCACTCTGCACAGAGACACACATCCCCACACATCCCCACTCTGCACAGAGTAACACATCCCCACTCTGCACAGAGTCACACATCCCCACTCTGCACAGTCACACTTCCCCACTCTGCACAGAGACACACATCCCCACTCTGCACAGTCACACTTCCCCACTCTGCACAGTCACACATCCCCACTCTGCACAGAGACACACATCCCCACACATCCCCACTCTGCACAGAGTCACACGCACTGAAGCCTCTATTTTGCTTTTTTGAAGACTCAGTGTGTGAGAAATATGGGCCTCGGCCTTCTGTGCAAAGAGGTTTGGCCAGCATTCACACAATGCTAACAACGCAGAATGGAACGGGCCCTGATGGAAGATGTTGGGACATGAAGAGACTGAACTTGTTTGTGCTGTTTGTACCCTGATAAGGCATCATGTATGGGCATTTGGCGGGGAGAAGGTGGAGCTGTAGATGCCACAGTTACGGTAAAACAATGGTATTTGTTTATTTATATTACAATGATGAATGGTGTTGTGTGGTTTTGCTTGGTGGCGTCCGATCTTGTTACGGCCGGCTCGAAGGGCCGCAACAAACAAAGTCCAAATGTATCAAAAACGATCCAAAAACTTATCTAAAAAGACACCTCAGACATTTATTAATCTAGAACACAAACTAAAACAAACAAGAACCCACAAAGTTCACAAAATAAAAGTCACAAAAACCTACCAAACACAAACCACACAAAAGAAACCCCAAAGATGATCTCCCCAGCTTCGTACTGCAGGGCTTATATTAGACCACAGGCAGGTGGAGGCAATCAAGCAATTAAGCAATTAGGTATTACCTCCAACTGCACTACCCAGGCAAGCAGAGGCTGGGGACGTAACAGGTCTGGATGCCTTGGAAAGGCGCGGTTGTGGAACCTGGAGTTCAGAAATGAGGTTCGCCTCCAGTGGACGTTCAAACACCGTGACAGACGGGCTGTTCTGCCCCAGAACCCTACGCTGCAGTGCGTTACCCAGAACCCTACACTGCAGTGCGTTACCCAGAACCCCACGCTGTATTGCCTTACCCAGAACCCTACGCTGCAGTGCGTTACCCAGAACCCTACGCTGCAGTGCGTTACGCATTCTGTGCAAAAATGCCTTTTAGCTACCTACTACCACTCCCACCTTTGTGAGTTGATTGTTAAAGAGGGTAAATTTGTACAGTTAATATTTAATGCACAAATTTATAAGTCGAGTTGCTGTTTGGGTTAGCTTTACTAATGTAATGTTGTTGTAGTGTTTGTTCATTTAAAACTAATAACCTTTCCAAGCACAGACCTGAAACTGCAAATACAGGCCTATGGATCCGCCTCAGTTTGGCACTTAACAAAATAATATCATGCACTCAGTTCTGACAGTAATGTAACGTTTTGTTTTGCAAAAAAAAAAAAATTCCAGAGTTTAAAACAAAAATATTTTTTTAAAGAATGTAAGTTAAATTGCTGTAGCTAAGACTTATCTGAAAGGTGTAGTTTACCTAGCTCCTGTCAGAGCCACAATGGTACATTCTTTGATCCAGGTGTCTAGGTGAATGGTGCTTCTGGAAGAAGGAGAATGCATGAGAACCTGCTGTTTACTTTCATCTACCTGCGTCTGTAAACACTCAAAGACCAAGCATATCACTGTTGATATTTCTACCTGGCAGTGTTGAAGTAAACTGACGTTTGACAGCATTGTGCCTCATGTGGTTATTTCTTGGGGTGAGAGAGAGTGAAAGTGTGTGAGAGTGTGTGTTGAGGAAGTGAGGATAAAGAACAATGTTTATTTCTGAATCCAACAGTTCCAACAGTCAGTATCCTTGTATAATGTTCAGCACTCTGAATACTGAACACAAGTGGTATTGCATGTTAAAATCCCTCACTTAAGTTAACGTGAAGAATACCATGTGTATCCATCCCTCCCACGCTGAGACAAACTCAGTGAACACAGCTATGGGATGCTGACTGGCTTCTCCACTGTCTGGTGAAGCCATTTTTCTCAGCGCAGTGGTGCCCCCTACTGCCAGAAAATATATACCATTCCAACTTTGGGTTAGCCTATCATAGGACAAATTCCCAACACAGTTCAATATAAAAATTTCTGTTTGCATACTAGCACCTTTTACCAAAAGCAGCCACAAGTGCTTCACACAAACAAAAGGACAAGTGCATAATAATGGTAATAATCATTAATGAAGTCAAAAGAATAATTATGAATTTGGGAGAAGAACTACAAACAATGTTTTAACAGCAAGAGATAATGTAGTGACTAAAATTAGTGCAAACAACAGCTCTTATTGGCTAATAAGTGTTCCAGGCATATTTACCATTTTGCTAATTTACCCAATTTTTATGATACATTTTTAATTGTAGAAATTAAGATGTTTTGATTAACCAATTTGTTTATGCCATACATATTGTTTCTTTTAATACAGAGATAAAAGCTACCACATGTATAGTAAGTGCCTATTCAGTGAAATTAAAATTAAGTTTTTTGTTTTTTTTTAACCAAAATGAACGGGCATAAGTGCCATTTCTGCTCCATTTTATTGCAATCAAAGTAAAAAATCATATGTACAAATTACAGAACAAAAACAAAGATGTTCTAGTAAATGGATACCAAGAACAAGGCTTAATAATAGTGAAATAAAATGAACAGAAATCAGAGTATGCTAAGTAAGTGTAGCAGGGCAGATGGCTAACTGAAAATGGTTTGATGTGAATCAGCTGAAATGCTTTTAGAAGTGTTACTTCCGGTTTCCTTCGAGGACCTATGATGCTGCATTACATTACAGCATGCACTCTAATCCAGAGCGACTTGCACAACTCTTTGCATTTTCACACAGTATCCATTTTTAAGGCTGGATATGTATTGAAGGACACTGCTGTTTCTCAAGGGTGCAACAGCAGAGTAATCCCTGGGAACTGAACATTGAATTCAGTTCCCAAACCATTATACTTCATTGTTGATAAAAATGTAAAATGTCATACATGGGATTCCCAACATCTTTTAACAGATTACAATGTACAGATGATACCTGTATTAACCTGCATTAATAATTTAAGAAAAAGCCTGATTTTCTTTGGTAAAAAACCACTTCTTAATGTACCAAACTGTTTTCAAATGTTTATTGAAGTATTCTAAAACATAGCAATCAGCAAGCAATTGACAACAATAAAACAGACACCAATAAAAAGAATATCATCAAAAAAAAAACAAAAAAAAACATAAACAACAGACTCTTACACACACAATTTCCTTTGCATTGCAATCATTTTCTTAGCAGGAGTTAAACCTGATAGTATAATGAGTTCTTGCTGCTTAGAAACACTGAGCCTTGAAAGATTGTTTAGATTCAATACATGCACTGATGCAGGCATTGTCACATGAATAAGATCAGGCATTGTCACGTGAATAAGATCAGGTATTTTCATGTGAATAAGATCAGGTATTGTCACGTGAATAAGATCAGGTATTGTTACGTGAATGAAATTATAAAGTTTGGCAGCAACACTCTCCCAGAACTGAGCCACAGGTGGACATTCTCATATTATATGTAGAAAGGGCCAGAGGATCTCTGGGTTTATGATGTATTTAGTCAGATTTTTTGTCTCATGATGGCCTGTTTTAATAGCATTGACCTCATGCTGAGAAACCACAGGAACAGATTTCATATGCAAATGCCACACCTTGAATCATCTGTAGACTTGTTAGCGTTCTTTTGCCTGAACTAATGATGCAAAGACACACAGCTAGCCAAGAAACAGCTGAGCAGCCAATTGTCCAATTACTTTTGATCCCTTAAATGGGTGTATACGAACAGGGCTGTAATTCCTACAGGGATCACCAAATATGGATTTAAATACCCTCAAATTAAAGCCAACAGTCTGCACTTTACATATTCAGTGTTACATTTCAAATCCAATGTGATTGAGTGCAGAGCCTAAACAAAAATTATGTCACTGTGCAAGAACGGACTGCACTGTACGAAAATGCAAAAATCAATAAAATAATTAGTTCCATCTTGACCACATTTTCTTCAGATAGTGAGATGGAAAATACAGAACCAGGATACGTTAACCAATTTAGGAAACATTAGGAAACATTGCCTTCGAGTAAAGATTAATTTCTGTGAGCTATGATAGCCAAATATTGTTTGCTGTAACTTTACATTACATTACATTTATTTGGCAGACGCTTTTATTCAAAGCAACGTACAATAAGTGCAAGTTCTCATTTTGTCTCATTTTGATATCTATACTTTTAACGGCAGGCTTAGGTTTAGCAAGTTTTAATTAACGACTTATCGATACTGACGTGATTTTGTGGACATTTGTCTACATGACGCTGCTCGCGTGTAGTGGTACGTCATCAGCTGCAGAAACCAGAGTACAGCTGCTAGATGATAGCATTGTGACATCACAAGGGTGAACATTCCGCCATTCATTTAAATTGGATTTGTTGGGGGGATAAAAAGAAATACGATAAAAGTAAGCAAACTAATGATAATGCAAAACCGATAAAAAATAGGAATGCTGCTCCAGAGTTCTGGATTTTATGACCTCACAATATAATAACGTGACATCACAGCGGAGGTCATTCCAGGTGTTTCTCGGTATTATTTAAATTGAGGCAAATTGCAAAGGAACCGACCAGTGGTTTATGAATTGACTTATAATCTTTACTGTACTTAAACCAACATGGATTAGCATGGATATTGTTTCCAAGACAAACATTGAAACCAAAATCCGCAAGGTAGGCTGTAATCCGTTATTTCTAGTGACCCATTTCCTTGCTTTTTAAATTTAGACGGTAGATATTTTTGCTGAACGATCAGAACAAAGCATAATGATGTTTTAAAACCATTTACAATTGCTTGTGCGAGTGTGCTACTGCAGTTTAGGCTGTTAATGATAAATGGATCTATAAATTGCGACAGACCAGTTATTACAGATTTATAAGAGACGCTTGAGTTTGAATTGAGGCGGTGAAAGTTTAAATGCGTACTATTTATTTTTTTCCACAGGAATACTGCATAACAGTGACCAACTTGCATTAATGCATTAAAAATAAGCCCAATTAGCATATCTGGAATTCACTACCAACTACCCAACTAATCGCTACTGATATTTCGTGATGCAGTTCCATAATATTTTTCTCAAATTTTGATTATGATCTTCAGTCATAATCGTCAGTTTAATTACTGAATTCCCACATAACTGTTTTAAGCTATCTATAACTACATTGGTGTTTTTGTTATGTTTCTGTGTAAAATTGATGTAGTTGTTAAAATTTGCATTCGTGAAGTTCTTTTTGTCCGTGAACCTCTCTCATGCTGTGTATGTGATGCCTGTCTTTAATTGCAAAAATACACGCTGCTTTGATTCTTTAAAAAGAACAAGAAAATAAATGAATAAAACTTGCCTTCTTATATATTTTCTTTTTCCGCTGAAGGATTATGGTGTTTTGCATGGCTCTGTGGAGTATACAGCAACAACAATACTCTGCTGGAGTAGGACCAAGTATGAAGAGCAGGTAAGAGATTATTCTTTGAGAGAGAGGTATTGCAGCCATTAGTGTCATTATTAATGTACATTAGAGCAATAAATTAAGCAAATGGTTTTCTTTATTCTCATTTAAGAATAAATATTAAATACAATTAATTGTATTTAATTATAATAATAATTAAATTATTATTATTATTATAATTAAATAATTAACACAAATAATTAACAATTACAAAATGTTTCAGATGAGTTCAGCAGCACAGTCAGGCATTAACCACTTGCCTATTTCACACACTTTAGACATAAGTTCACACAATATCACATCTCACATGAATCATGCACATATTTTACACACCATCACAGCACAACATTTGCCTACTCACTCACTAGTCCTGGTTTGCTGAACTCACAGATGATAATATTTTGCAGAAAGGGATACTTCAGCACTTCCTGTCCTTCAAAGGAAAGGGCCAAGTCCCCACCTACATCACCTGTGGGGACATTAAAGACTGGATAATCTCGGATGGACAAAACATCCTTAGGGAGAGGTGTGTAAAGCTACCAGGTCCCAGTATTACTGACAGGTGTAATTGTCAGAGCACTGATGCTTGATATCAGTGTGAATCATGAAGGTCATTAATACAGAAGAGATCTGATGTGTGCGCCTTGTTAAAATAAACACAGCAATTATTATTGACTTAGCTGATTTATGATCACGTCCAGAATTACTCCAGAAGTCAAGCCTTTATTGAAAATCAGTGTATATGCATAATAATGTATAGTGGTGTAAATGTGAAGTAGAGTAACACTGTTGTGTTGTTTGTGGGCAGATTTCAGACGGACAGCTGTGAGCAGCGAGATCGCCTCATTCACCTGGTAGGGACAGCTCAGGGCCACTATACTGCCTTTAGTTACTCATTCAGAATCAGCAGCCGCAGTATTTACTGCTGGCCTCTGGCGCAGACAGTCCTGCTGCACAGAAACCCCCTAGTGATGTCAGCAGAGTAACATCCAGAGAGGAGAAGGATGCTATGAAGCAGGAACACTTTTATTAGCAAACTGTGTGAGGTACAATGAGTGGTTACTGCCAAGTGGCTAATTGCATTCTGCTCAGTCCCTATATCTGTAATTGCAACTGTCTTTGGTTTGACTTTTTGCAACTGTCATGGTTTGACTTATAAAATATTACACCATTGCATGAACTGTCAATAATGGGTCTGTCAGTTCGTAATGTGCCTGTCAGGAGATGTACCATGTCTTGTCAGTAGATGTAATGTGTCTGTCAGTAATGTTTTCCTTGTGCTGTGCTCAGGTCTGGGAGGTGAATATGAGGCTAAAGCTGCAGGACATCGGCAGAGAACTGGGAATGAGTCCCAGCAGCTCAGAAGCACCTCCGATGAGCGCCCAGGACACCCAGCGTGCCGCTCTCGCTGACCTGTACGTCTCTCTCTCTCTCTCTCTCATCAGAGTGCATCTGTCTCAAGGCTGGAAGAGCTTCAGACACTAATGAAGCTTTTTTCTCTGCAGGGAGTCTGCAGCTCTGGAGAAAGCAGCGGCTGCAGAGAGTTACTCCAGGTGGCACTTTGATGCCCGCTTGGTCGCGCGTCGGGCATTGCGAGAGCTGGCAGAGGCACTGGCACACCCGCTCGCCCGCACCCCCCACACCCTGTCAGCGGTGGTGGGGGACACCGTCACCGGCCTGCTCGGCGCCGTCATGGAGCCAGCCAATAACAGAGCATCGAGCAGGGCCTTCAGCGAGGTGGCGGTGGGCGTGGCCGTTTGTGTGCACAAAGACCTGTGCGCAGCGGGATGGGCAGAGGAGCGAGCTTTCGGGGCGCAGTGCTGGAGGTGGGCCAGGCCCAGCATGATGGGGGTGCTCCACAAGGCCCTGCTGGAGCAGACCGGCTCCCCTGGGGCCCTGCAGGCCGCCCTGAGAGGGAGCAGCACCGCGGTCACCTCCGCCATCGCCACCGCCATCGCCAAGGCCCTTCTCACGGCTGCTGATACAGCCCTGAACACCGGCCCTGCCACGCCCGAGGAAGAGGGGCAGATTCCTGCAGCATCAGATCCTGCGGACACTGCAATGCAAACTGAGACACCAGTAACATCTCTGGTGAAGACAGATGCACACAAGACTACAGTGGAGGAAATTGACTCCCAAAAGACTCCACTGGAGGAAATGGATTCCCAAAAATCATCCCTGGAGAACTCACAAAAAACATCCCTGGAGGAAAAGACATCTCACTCGCAAAAAGACATCCGGGAAAAAAAAAAAACTGGACTCCCAAAAAAATATCCTGTGAGGAAATGGACTCCCAAAAGATATCTGGAGGAAATTGACTCCCCACAAAAAAAGACATCCCTGGAGGAAATGGACTACCAACAGACATCCAAGGAGGAAATGGACTCCCAAAATACATCCTGGGAGGAAATTGACTCCCAAAAGACTCCACTGGAGGAAAAGACATACTGGGAGGATATGGACTCACAAAAAACATCCCGGGAGGAAATGGACTCCCAGGAGACATCCCTGGAGGAAATGGACTCCCAAAACACTCCACTGGAGGAAAAGACATCACAGGAGGAAAAGACATCTCGGGAGGAAGTGGACTCCCAAAAGACACCCCGGGAGGAAATGGACTCCCAAAAGACATCCTGTGAGGACACTGACTCCCAAAAGATTCCACTGGAGGAAAAGACATCCTGGGAGGAAATGGACTCACAAAAAATATTCCTGGAGGAAATGGACTCCCAACAGACATCCTGCGAGGAAATTGACTCCCAGAGACATGCTGGGAGGAAGTGGACTCCAAAAGACATCCTGGGAGGAAATGGACTCCCAAAAGTCATCACCGGAGGAGACATCCCAGGAGGAAATGGACTCCCAAAAGGACAAAAGACATCGGAGGAAATGGACTCCCAAAAACATCCTGTGAGGACATTGACTCCCAAAAGATTCATCCCTGGAGGAAAAATGGACTCACAAAAAATATTCCTGGGGAGGAAATGGACACCCAACAGACGTCCTGCGAGGAAATTGACTCCCAGAAGACATGCTGGGAGGAAGTGGACTCCAAAAAGACATCCCAGGAGGAAATGGACTCCCAAAAGTCATCACCGGAGGACTCGGAAACAACATCCCTGGAGGAAAATATATCCCGGGAGGAAATAAACTCCGAAAAGACATCCCGGGAGGAAATGGACTCCCAAAAGACATTCTGGAAGGAAATGGACTCCCAAAAGACATCCTGTGAGGACATTGACTCCCAAAAGATTCCACTGGAGGAAAAGACATCCTGGGAGGAAATGGACTCACAAAAAATATTCCTGGAGGAAATGGACACCCAACAGACGTCCTGCGAGGAAATTGACTCCCAGAAGACATGCTGGGAGGAAGTGGACTCCAAAAAGACATCCCAGGAGGAAATGGACTCCCAAAAGTCATCACCGGAGGACTCGGAAACAACATCCCTGGAGGAAAATATATCCTGGGAGGAAATGGACTCCGAAAAGACATCCTGGGAGGAAATGGACTCCCAAAATACATTCTGGAAGGAAATGGACTCCCAAAAGACATCCTGTGAGGACATTGACTCCCAAAAGATTCCACTGGAGGAAAAGACATCCTGGGAGGAAATGGACTCACACAAAACATTCCTGGAGGAAGTGGACTCCCAAAAGACATCCTGGGAGGAAATTGACTCTCAAAAGACTCCACTGGAGGAAAAGACATTACTGGAGGAAAAGACATCTCAGGAGGAAATGGACTCTCAACAGACGTCTTGGGAGGAAATGAACTCCCAAAAGACATCCCGGGAGGAAATGGACTCCCAAAAGACATCATCCCTGGCTGAAAGTAAGGCGGCTATGACATCACCTCTGCAAACTGAGGTTGAAATGGCAGTGCTGGAGGACATCACTATGACTAAAGAACCTCTGGCAGAGGAGAGAAAAAAGCGGGATGGAGTAAGTCCTGCCTGATAAGCTCCTCCCACTCATTCAGCACCTTACTCAGCAAGTCTGACAATCTGTGATGTCATCAGGACTTGACTGGCAACTTGATTGACTTGATTGGTCATTTCATATTTCATGAAAAGTGTGTTAGCATAGTTGAGAAAAAAAGGTGCTTAATGAGATGTCTGTGTGATTGCAGTTTGACCTGCAGATCCCAGTTCCCCTGGAAACAGCAGCGAGGGATAAACTCCTGGGCCTTCCACACAGTGAGTCACTGATAATGTGTGCTGGGAGGACAATCCTGAAAATGCTCTTTTCCTTTTGCATCCAGCAGCTAAATAATCACAATTAAAGAGCATCTCCCAGCACAGAGACACCCACAGAGGCTGTGCTGAGTCGGAGTCTCTCTCTCTCTCTCTCTCTCTCTGTCTCTCTCTCTCTCTCTCTCTCTCGTCTTTTATAGAGGCAAAGAAGCAGAAAAAAGGAATCAGGCGCTTCTTCGGTCACTTGTGGAAGGCCCTGAAACGCAGCTGCTGTTGCTGCGTTTCTGTGGAGACCACCTGAGATTTTACATGTTTAAATGTCTGTCTGTGTGTCCGTCTGTCTTTTCTGTCTAGATATTGCCTACCTGCCTGTCCTGTGTCTGTCTGTCTTGTTTGTCTGTCTGTTTCTGTCTGTTTTGGATCTTCCCTTCAGAAAGAAGAATCAGCCAGCAAAATTCCTTCAGCGCAAAAAAAAAAGAAAAAAAAACCACCAAAAAAAAAAAAACAGAAAGAAGGATTGCTACAAAAGTTTGAAAAAAGTGAGAGAGCTTTTCATTTCATGTTGCTGGTAAAGTTCTGGAAGTTAACATAACAGGCATATTCTATCATATTGGGAGTAAAATACAGCCACACAAGCAGGCCTGTGTGCTGCTTTGTTGTACAGGAGACAGTGACGGGAGTGTTGGCATTTATGGCTTTTCCTTGTGTGTTCTCAGAAACCAAATATTTAAAAATATGTCTTTCAGGATTGCAACAGACACCTGTAGAATACTGGAGATATACTGGAAGGATACTGTGAAATGGAAGCCAGGACTCACACTTGGTCCTGGTGAGCATTCCTGCACCACGACCGTGCCGCTCGCTGTTCATATTTAATAACACATCACTTTAATATCGGCCATTTCATTTCAGTTACCCTGGTGATGGTCATTAGCCTTTAATGCTCTGCAATTAACAGCGCTGGTTGACCAGGCAACGTTTGACAGTACTGCATCCAACCTATTGCGTTTACTGGCTATACATCAAGCGCTTGGGCCCGATACAACTGCATAGATACCAGATTAGTATGCTGATCATGAATTTCCCTCATGATAGTGTGAGAGGGTTGGATTAGCTTTTGACTCGCTAGTTAGTTGCATAAGTGTCTGAAGAGGATGTCTTAATGGTACACAGATATTTGTCAGGTGAGTCTGCGCAGGTTAGCACCACCTGTCATGTGTGTCTGATTACAGAGAGGCTTCACAGAGGCCAGCAATGAAATGATGACATCACGACTGGCAGAAGATGAAACAGTATCAGTAGATATGAGCAAATCCAGAGTGGCAGACGTCACTTACCAGGATGAGAGGGTAAACAAGCAGCAGACTTTGTCAATAATCAAACTCCCATCACCTACAGTGTCTCACAGTGGTTCTACGTGTCATTTTATTTCTCATCACTGCACAAAGCCTGAAAGATCATGAGCGTGTGAGCAATGCACAGGTTAGGCTGGATCTCTGTGTGTATGAAAGTTGGCCCTGCAGGCAGGCTGCTTGTGGCAGATGGGGGTGGTACAGGTCCTATAGTTCAGTGCCCACACAGGCAGTCCACACCCACGCCACACTTCCCTTTAGCAGCTGATACAGTTTATATCCATCACCGCCAGGGCTCTGCTGGCACAGGTTAGTGTAGCATCACATCATACAAAAGTAAATGCCCAGTGCATACAGACAAGGCCTTAATAACACCAGTGTTGTTCTGTCGCTCAGTATCTGGCATTCTGAAACATCTGTCACCAAAGCGCCGCTTCACATCCTGGTTATTCCCAGACTGCTATCCCAAGATTCAGTGCAGCTGAGGATGAGGATGCACAGGACAATCATAAAAATGTGAATTCTACATTTTCTCTGTCTTTTTGCTATAATGTACACATCCTACAGTTTTCTACACAGTGAAAAGTGAATTCTTATTTTCTGATGAAGTTTATTTGCCTTTTCACACAGCTCCTCAAGCTCTTCCTTTTGTTTGTCCAAAATATGAAGTTAAAAGGTTTTCTGGATGGATCTGGAGCAGGTATGAGGAGACTATGAGTGCATGACCAGTAGCCTTGAATAAGAAACACATAAACTGAGAATCACACATCCTTGTTGATTTGTTAGGCACAGTGTGCGCAGTGTGTGTTGGTGTTGATTTATTGGGCACAGTGTGAGCAGTGTGTGTTGGTGCTGTTGTGTGTTGCAGTGATTAAGGATGAGAAGCTGCTGTCATGGCCCCCAGGCTAGGAGGGACTCTTCCTGGGGGACCCTGGGGCCCGTGGGCCAGCCTACAGCAGGGATGTACCCCTGCAGAGAGACACAATTTGTTTAAAACTGTTTAAGTAAAGCGCTGTATGATTCTTCTTGGAATTTTGCCTTGTTTTTTTTTTGCTGCTTTTTTTTCATTTAACAGAAATAACTGGTACATTTATCAACACAACAAAAATATGTTAAATTTCAAATTACATGAACATTACATTGCAATCATATTTTTTTGTAGTTTTTTTTTTGAACATTTGAAGAACCTCATGGTCCTGACTTGTAACTCAGTCAGTCAGTCGGTCAGTCAGTCAGTCAGTCAGTCAGTCACTGACATTTAACAGGCTGAGGATTCTCCACAAGGGGGAGCTATGAGCCCAGATGCTACCTTGTATCAAGGAACTTTGTGTCCTGGTGATGAAATGGCTGTTTGTTGAGGTGGTTTAAGTGAAACGCAGAAAAGTACAGAAGTAAATGTTTTTAAGTGCTGACAGTCTGTGGTCATGGTGGTTATTTCTACAGGGAACCCTGACAAGAGTTAAAGCAGCGCAGGTTTGAATATTACCTCCCAGCTCATATATACTGATGGCCACACTTTCCACTAAAATGGTGCAGTACTGTTAAGTGCCACTAGATGGCTCTTTGAACCCACTGTGGATCTTCGACCAAGGTTGTACAATGCTTCACGTCACTGCTTTGCTTCCAGATATTTGGTCATCTGAAATGGTTCAAATGATTTACACAATTCCCAAGGGTCCAAGATACATTTAATGTCAAGAAAGAGCAAGTGATTGCCATGTATTCCTAATGAAAGCATTTCTGAATTTCTAACTTCATAATACTAATTATTTCCAGTGTTTTAAACAGACCTTTGTGAAATGGATGGGTGTCTGTCACTGGAACAAGAGATTCTCAGAATTAGACATTCCAGATTTGAAGAGGCTGTTTTTGTACACAGTCATAAAGTCATAGAGTTATGCGGAAAAATTGAACTACATTGTGTGTTGTAGGGAAAAAAGGTAGGGCCTAGTCACATGACCTTCCTTCAGCGCTATTGCATTAATTACACTTAATTTAATGTGGTTTCCATGGAGAGCACTAACTGTGCTCACTTACAACTGAGTCTGATCACTAGGTCTCAATGTGCTTACATCTGAAGCTGATTATAAGTCTTAATTTGTTTACAGCTGAAGCTCATCAGTAGGTCGTAATGCGTGTACAATAGAAGTTGATCAGATGTTTGGTGAATCTGAAGGTTCTGTTGAAGTCACATACATTTTTGTGCTCAAAAACCTAATGAATGTTTAAATGTAGACTATGCACGATACTTGAAAACATAATAGAAATAACCATGCTAAGGCATATCTTTCAGAAATTCACAAATTTCTTCAACTTTTACCTGTATATTTTTTATTTTAAAATGTGTTCCGGACGTTTCTGGGCACGGCATTCTGTGTGGGCAGGAGTGAGCGCGGCTACAGAACCTGTGGGTTGGGATCAGAATCCAGCGAAGTGTTTGTTGCTACTTAGCTGCTAAAAAGCCTAGATACATTACATTACAGGCATTTAGCAGACGCTCTTATCCAGAGCAACTTACACAACTTTTTTCACATAGCCCATTTATACAGCTGGATACTGAAGCAAAGCAAACCTTACACAACGGCAGTGTTTACAATCGACTAGAGTTTCGGTTACAAGCCCAGTTCCTTACCCACTGTGCCACACTCCGTCCCTACAGCAGATACAGCAAAGCAAAAACACAAGCTGTTCAATGACTAGAGTCAACCCTAGAATTCATTTTCATCGGTGGCGTCAGCTGAAGTTCGCCAAGGGAATGAAAAACGACGTGGAGTTGGCCTGTTTTCTGTCGCAACTGTAAGTCATTTACTTTTAGCTAGATAGCTATGTTAGGCAGCAGCTAGATGCCCGAAGTTGGGGAGCTTTTATATTTTGAATCGGTTCCGCCATGAAGATGTCTTCCTCCCTATGGGAACTGCTGTTACTGTTTATAGTTGCAACTTAACTAGCTTGGTAATTCACCATCATTTATTTCAATCGGGAACTGAATTGAATGCTATCTAGCTACGTGTAGCCAACTTCACTAACAAAGTGTACGAAGTTGCAAACAAAGACCCCCGTCCTCATCAGGATTCACTGATGATAAATCGCAGAAAAAACTAGACTCATTTAAATAATTCATTTCTCTGTAACTCTACCTCAGGGATGTAACAATGCAGTATTTAATTACATTTTATTTGGTAGCGGCTTTGTCCGAAGCAACGCACAAGGACTGCATACCAAAGGTCGTTGGAACAACTACAGAACACCGGTCAGGTAAGGTAGCTACAATTAGCATAAAGTAGCCTACCAGTTATCCATTGCCATGAACATATATTATTATATATTTGAGAAAATAAAGAGGCTAATATTTGAATTGGATACGGATACATTTTTGAAAACGTCATTCACTTCACAAGTGTATTAGCTAGCAATAATGTACCTATGGTGTGCTACTTATTCCACACATGATTCTGTGTTTACATCCCAGTTCTAACGAAATGTCTAGAATTGATAAATGCTGAACGAGGAAACACACAAAATAGCTGCACTACAGAGCTCACATATTGCTCTCGTGTAAAAGATCATTATAACACTGCCTAATTGGTGTTACCATCTATACCTCTGACCACCTCACCTCTTTGCTTGACATTTTGCTGCAAGCGCTCGACGGTGCATCCTCAACAGAGGTGTGGGTGGGGTTGAGGAGGAGACAAACAGAGTCTAGAAGGGCCACAAAAACCTGAGTAGTATACCTTTAAGTCGCACCAGCTGGGTATAGTGAAGTTTTTTTTATAGTGAAATTTTCAGTCAGCCTGGTCACACAATGTGCCTCACCTTCAATGTGTTTTGGAAATCCACAGACAACATGAATTACTGTAAAGTTGGTGTTTTTAACAAAACAAGCATCCAGCGAACAAAATCACGGTAATATTTAGTCAAACAAATGTGTTAACTCAGATGCATTGACAGACTATCCATTGTTTACTTTGCTAATTCTCTGAGGAATTATCAATGTTGTACGTTTTGAATGTTGTTATCTCCAGTTTGTATAGTCTCTGAAAAAATGAGTAGTCAACCTTCAAGCTTCTCTGACTAATATGCTATGGCCAAGCAGTCCCTCACTATAGCCGATAGGACCCATTGTGTGCCAGCAACGACTCGAGCTGGACAGTGTACGATCTGCCCAGTACACAGTCAGCCAATGGGGAGATTTTATAGCTGATGAAATTACGTTTCTAGCCGTGTACAGTTTGTTAGGCTTGCATCTAATGACGTGTATTGTTTCTCCTGCATAAACAAACCATAAGTTAAGTATGTATGCTGCTGAATATGTTGTGCACTGGAAAAGTGAACTACTTTTAAGCATACTTATTCCACAAGCATATAACATAAAATATATAGAAGCATAATATCTTTTGGTTACCAAGTGTCCTTTTGGAGTCTCCAAATGGCCTTTTTGGAAACCTGCCTAAGCATAGCTCAGACAAAACAAAGCAGAACGCTCATTTTTGGTGGTATTGTCATAGAATTTGAACCAGGATTTGTCCAGTGTTGCGGCTGTGGCTGTGTTTGTGTTTCTAAGCCCACCAGGCACAGCCACAAACATTTAAAAAAAAAAAAAAGGTGAAAAAAAAACTTCCACTTTGTTTGAGCTACTGTTACTTTGTTTCAGTAATATTTAGAATAATTCTAGAATAGAACAAGCTCCCAAGGGCTACCTTTCAAGAGAGGCCAGGGTTATGCCTGTAGTCAAAAGGGGTTCAAGAATAGTAACTATTTTGTACATGTCATTTTCAGCCTTGTGTTTAAAAAAAGGGGGAAATACAGCAGTAGTTAAAGGGATGTTATATTTGAGTTTTAATGTTTGTTTTTGACCGGTCCAGACTATTGTATGTGAATAAGCATATTTTATTATCTGTAAATAAATATATTACTGAGGTTTCTGGCAACCGGCTGGCCTTTCAATGACCGCTATAGCATGAGGTTTTGTTGTTTAAAGCATAAAAATACTCTTCAAGTTACTCCAATAATGTTACATGTTTCTGGAGGCTGCACGTATGCATAATACCTGATTCTTCTTCAAAAAAAAAACAAGAACAACAACAACAAAAAAAAGAAAAACATTTAATTGGGTTTTTGGCTGGAATTCAGTTTTTATTTAATCAACTCTCTTCCACACACAAAAACTTTTCCCACATTGTGTTCTCTAGCAGTAGCTCCAAGACATGCCACATTTTATATTTTACATTTTTTTAATCAATGGAAACTGCAGCTCATTTTTTTTTTTGTTCTTACTAAATGATATTGTGGCATGGCGATAGAGTGGATAGCACGTGGCCCTTCTGTGTGGAGTTTGCATGTTCTCCCCATGTCCACGAGGGTTTCCTCCCACAAGCCAAAGACATGCAATGGGCTAATTGTAGATTCTGAATTGCCCATGTGTGAGTGAATGGTATGTGAGCCCTGCTATGGATTGGTGACCAGTCCAGGGTGTATTCCTGCCTCTCACCCACTGCATGCTGGGATAGGCCCCCTTGCATCCCTGACCAGGAATAAGCTGGTTTGATAACAAATGGATGGATGTATAGCTTGACCTTGGTCAGGTATAATTGTATATGCTACTTCCAGTTTCATACCAGATTCTGCCTAGTACTCAATCCATAACTGTTGAGGTAGGCATCTCTGTCCTCTTCCTGTGCTTGGTGCATAACGTCAGTCATTTTTAAATATGGGGGCTGTGCCTCAAACAGATCCATGTTATTTCCACTTTACGTTGGTTAGGGAGTGGAACTCGCAGCCCCCTGGCTGTGCTACACTGTTGAGCACTTCCCTCCAATGGTATCAGATGGTGGTGGCCGTGTAGAACTTTGCTCATTACTCAGAGGTTTTTGTTCAAATCCCAGAAAGGGCACAGCCTTGAACAAAGAACATGAACGGATGTGTTTCAGTGTTCAGTGTATAACTGGTTTGCAGTGTTTGCACTGGTAAGCTGTGTAAGTCACTGAATAAGAATGTTTAATAAATCGTGTAACCTAACCAAAACGGCCAATCCAATGTAAGTGGTATAAATAATATTTTGGCTGCAATGGTTAATCATTATTTACCTCATGTAAACACCTTGCTTGTTACTGAATGGAAGTATAATTCATATGAAGAAAACGTATATCCAAAAAAAAAATATATATCTGACATGACCATGGCACTGTAAACTAGAACTCATTGAGCGTCAGCAGAAGTTCACATTGTAAGCAGAGGTCACTGCAGTTATGGCTCAATGGACTGTTTCCCTACAAGGGGTCAATCAAACGAGTGCATTTCATGAAGGTACGGCAAAGTAATTTTAATTTTATATGAATCCTTCTCAGAGTAAAGGTGTATGTTATAGAGACACTACACAATCAGGATATTATAAATGCTGAAAAAGAATGACATCGTACCAAATATGTATGTGAAATAATGTGTATTCCATGGTTACAAGTAAGAATTGGTTTGCAGTAACCTGCAATAATATGGATTGGCAGTTAAAGGCATCCAATTAAAAAATCTTAAAAACTAATAGTGCCTTAAGGAGGGGCACAGGCCTACTGAGTTATTCCGGCTTTTTAATAACATTCTACAAATTTAATTAAACCAGATTCATGCAAGGCAAGTGCCGACCCCATGAAAGGAATACATCAAACCAGACTTAAACAAAACATTTAGAGAAATGTTTTTAAAATGCTTCTTTATTCGTACTGAATGACAGACATTTTGCTCTGAGGATGTGAAAGCCTTTTAGGATACCCTAAGCTTTGCAGGTGCACTATATTAGCCTAAAGTGCTCCCTGATCTATCTTTGAACACACACGCACATTTGCATATGAATACAGGGAAGCTGCCCTCCTTTTTCAAGATCTTTCTATTTATTAGTCTCTACGCTGACCCAAATGTAAACAACTATTCATCCTATGCCTTTGAAGTAAGCCATGCTGAAGACATACACCAAAATCCTTTTTATTCATTACATGTGCCAATTAAAAGGTGTTTTAATGCTATGTCAATTTCAAATCTCTTAAAAATAAAGGGAAATGAGAATACATTACGGTCTTGTGACATTGGTTTTGTAAAAATAGTGCTAGCTGGTCAGTGTCAGTACAGTAGATGCTACAGTGGGTGCTACTGACCCAACATACTCTTGACATTTGAGGCTTGAAGCCAACAGCTTTATCATGCTAACAACTTTGCGATATAATTAGCTGGCTAACTAAATGGCACAGCTAACTAGTATTACATTAGAAGCAAAATGTATAATTAGCATTAGAAAAACACCCCAGCAGTTTAATATGGTTTTTAAAATTTGGAAATAGTGTAACAACTGCACAGAAGGAGCAGTCCCAGGGGCTTAAAATCCACTGCCTGACATAGATACATGAAACCAACCCAAGCATTAGAACCATTGGTGTCCCTCAGAAAGTAATTTAAACAAATTTCTCACTTCTTTTCCGATTGTTATTAAGCGTCCTCTAATCTAGATTAGCTACCTAGCAACTCATTAATTGTAGTCACTTAGGAAGTGATCTTATCCGAAGTGATTTGCAGGGCTTTCAATTTGTTTATATACAGTCCATTTATATGGATGATTAATGCTGTGCCTCACTTTGGAAACAAACCTGCAACCTTAGTGTTGTGGGACGACATGCCTTGCCATTATGCCGGGGCTGGTCAGCTCTGTTCCTGGAGATCTACTGTCCTGTAAGTTTTCACTCCAACCCTAAAAAAAGCGCACCTCATTCAACAGCTAGAGCAGGGCTGTACCCTGTTCCTGGAGATCTACCATCCTGTAGATTTTCAGTCCATCCCCAACAAAGCACACTCCATTCCTGCAGGACCTATAGGATGGTAGATCATCAGGAACTGGGAATCACGGCATTATGCTATGCTTCCACCCTAATTTTGTCATCTTTAACAAACACCCATGTTCGCATTACCAATTTTGCCTATGTTGGAGGTTTATTAAACAGGCTCTGAAATACCTTAGCGGCTCAATGAGAACGTAAGTTGACACTGAAGCAAGGACTGAAAGTCAGACCGCGTCTTAAATAGCCTTGCATGATGCAGGTGGCCGAAATCATGGCATAGGGAGGAATAATTGGAAACCGGTGCATCCAATAAGGTAATAATCAGGCCGGGAGGCCAAAAACGGAACTGCACCCCAAACCCATGACATACAGTCTGTGAACAGTGTGGACTTACAGTCTGTGAACAGAGTGGACTTAGTCTGTGACCAGTGTGGCCTTACTGTCTGTGACCAGTGTGGACTTACAGTCTGTGGCCAGTGTGACCTTACAGTCTGTGAACAGTGTGGACTTACAGTCTGTGACTTATGTGACCAGTGTGGACTTACAGTCTGTGACCAGTGTGGACTTACAGTCTGTGGCCAGTGTGGCCTGACAGTCTGTGTCCAGTGTGGACTTACAGTCTGTGACCAGTGTGGACTTACAGTCTGTGACCAGTGGGGACTTACAGTCTGTGTCTAGTGTGGACTTACAGTTGGTGACCAGAAATACATAGTCTAATAATAATTTTGTGCACACATCCAACAAATAAAATAATAAATCTGTGAAACTACTATAGGCCATTCATTTCAGATACATTGTGTTGTTGTTGAGAAACATTAAAACACGTGACAAATTTAAATACTTTTCACTAGACAACTTCTATCTTTACAAGTCCAGGCCCATACTGGAATGAATGATGCCTCTAAAAGAGCTCTTTGTTGATTTACTACCTTCAGTGTTGATGCTCATTAAAGGATTGGGATCAGCTGATATGGATCAGAGAGGAAGCACATAGCCTCGTTCATCATTTACATTATTAAGTGTAGCCTCGTTTAATGCACTTAAACTCCTATCAATCACTTTACTGCCAAACTACACTTGAATGCCAGTGAGTGTCATGGTTCTGTGTTTCCGTTTCTGTCTTTCCTTGTTGGGCCGCCAGATGGCGGCACTTCTGTTTTGTGTCCTGCTTGTACCCTGTTTAATTGTATTATTGTTTTCAATTGTTCAATTATTGTTTTTTGGTTGTCTCGTTTTCCCTTCCCTCTCTGTGGCCTGATTGTGCATTGTGCCCTGCTGTGTCTTGTCAGTGTCTTGTCTATTTAAGTTCCCTTCTCCCTGACTCAGGTGCTGGATCCTTGTTTGTTTGTGTGTGCCTCTGATCGTGTTTCTGCCCCGCGTGTTTGCTCCTGAAAGTAGCTTCCGGTGTTTTTGCCCACTTTCCATTTTCACGTGCTTTTGGATTTTTGGATTTTATTTGTTTCCTTAGTTTTGTAAATTTACTTTGTTTTCTAGGAGTTGCCCTGCGAGGCCTTTTGTTCCCTTTTGTTCCGGATTTGTTTGTTCTGTTTTTTGTTAAGTAAAGTCTTTGTTTCTCACCGTTTGGAGTTTTGAGCTTTTTCCCCTCACTCTGCTTCTGGGTCCTAACCCCCCACTACTACCTGACAGTGAGTCTCTGGTCTTAATACAAGACCCATATCTACTGTGGTGAAACCTACACTTCAAGGGACGTTCAGAAAAACTAAACCATATTTAGGAAAATATTTTCAATGTAACATGTTTCTGTCTTTCGAGACACTTGAATTATGTCAAAAAATCTAAGTACTTAAAACTTTTTTCCTGCTGGGTCTCAGAAGGTAATCTAAAACAAAATGCCCAGCGTAAAATTAATAGCACGCTTTTAGTACTTTAAACGTTGATGTAACTCATGAGGTCCTTGCTGGACTAGTATTACACTGGTATAATTTTATTAACACTTATAATTTGCTGTGTGTGTTTGGAACGGTGTTTGCTTTTTAGGTATGTCCATTATCCTAATTATGTAATGTCATAAATCATCAACAATCATGGTGTATGCATTAAGTATGTCCCAAGAGTCAAAAAGAAAATATAACGATAGATTGTGACATCAGTTATGTCCAGCTGGTGAGTGACATCATGGGCAACATAGCTCAGGAGGTAAGAGCAGTTGTCTGGCAGTCGGAGGGTTGCCGGTTCGATCCCCCGCCCTGGGCATGTCGAACTGTACCTCAGCAAGACACCTAACCCCTAACCCTCCCAACGAGCTGATTGGTACATTGCATGGCAGCCTTTCACCATTGGTGTGTGAGTGTGTGTGAATGGGTAAATGAGAGGCATCAATTGTAAAGCGCTTTGGATAAAAAATTGTGATCACCATTTACCATCATGATCACATTCCCCAGGGCTTCCTCAGAAAGAATCTGGCATGGAGATTCTGTTCCCCTTAATTTGTTTTCTATTACATATTTAACTGATAAAATGTAGTATATGCAATGTCTCAATCTTTCAATCAGATTAAATAAACCTTGTCAGTTACCATGTTCTTTGGAATATTATGATCACACAACACACAGTAACCTTGTACAATCAAGACAGAATTTTCTTTTTTCTTTTTCTCAACATAAAATGCTGAGCCTTATTCTCCATTTACCAACAGAATGCTAAACCATTTTAAACCATTTAATCATTGGATGGTGACAGTGTAACATCACAGTTAGCATCACAGTTACAGAGCCACCAAATGCCAAGCACTGAGCGTGAGGTACACTAAATAACCGAGATCACAAGCTCTTATGCTTGTCATCCTCCACGGACGGAGTGTAGCACAGTGGGTAAGGAACTGGGTTTGTAACCGAAAGGTCGATTCCCGGCTAAGGACACCGTTGTACCCTTGAGCAAGGTACTTAACCGGAATTGCTTCAGTATATATCCAGCTGTATAAATGGATACAATGTAAAATGCTATGTAAAAAAGTTGCGTAAGTCGCTCTGGATAAGAGCGTCTGCTAAATGCATGTAATGTAATATAATCCTATTTCACACACAGGTAACACTGATAACACCACCTGCCCCACCTGTCTGCAGTCACAACCTCCCCCTACAGGGGACAGAGATTAATGGTTGGGTCTTAAGAGGATATTCTAAGCATGAGTTTGAGGAAGACACTTCATGTGCAGTTTTAGCAAGTAGAATGCAGGGTGCATGTTTGACCAGTGGGGGTCACTAGAGAGCTGGAGAGTTGCAGATCCTGGCCGGCTGAACCCTCCCTATCCCTGGGCACTGCTTCAACCAGTTATGTGTGCCCCCGCAGGGCTGCTGCCCACAGTCAGCACTGGCATGGCTGGAATTCCATCCTGAACTGTGGGGCCCATCCATTCGCTCAAACATTACCTTAACAGGATGAGCCACCCAGCAGCCCCGGTTGCTATGCCTTTGATGTGAATGAGGTAGCTATTGTAAATGTGTCATTAGATTAAGGAGCTAGCCTGTTAGCATTCTTTTCTCTGTAAATGGAGAGATACATAATGCCTCAGTATAGTGGCAGAGGCCATTAATAGTCAGCTAAATATGTTTCCAAAAATTAACGATTTCTTAATTAACCGAAAGCATGATCTCATTTGAGCTAGTACTGGCATCCCTGTTACCATCCAACAACTAACTTGAATGTTTTTTCAGTAATATTTCCTCAAATAAATGCAACTTAGTTCCTTTTAGCAGTTACAGTGTTATCATCTAGCTTGAAAAAAGTGGCAAATGAATATCATTGCTCACATGCAAATGATATTAATTAAATTTAGTAGCCCTGCTATATTACCCAGGCCTTCATCTTTTATGCTATACCTTGTCACTACGCTAGGTTAGCTACTTTATTTTGCTAGCTACTTTTTTCAACATTTATTATAATAATATTGTCATTTTCATTTTATTTTAATAGTATGGAGTGTGTTACTATTGCTAGTCTTACTACTATGACTACAACTACTAACAGTAATAGTCTAGATGGTTACAGCAACGGCATTAGTAATAGGCCAAGTAGTTGTAATACTTTAAGTTAATTTGATGTCAGTCAGATACGTTTGAAGTCAGTGGAATAATTGCACCCCTAAGGTCTGTCTATCAATCAGCCATTCCCCAAATGGTAAATTGACTTTGAGCACACTTGCGCCATAAATGGCAAAGCGCAATTAAGTAAGGATTGTTTAACATAACGTAACGTAACGACGCAACGCAAACGAAAACAGGAATCCAAGCTATCATAAGATATTACTTATATGGCACTAAATACACTCTTGAGCAGTTGCACTTACAATCAAGTCACTAAGATCATAAAATAATGACATTTACCATTTTACATGAATTCTATAGTCACGACCAACAAATTAGCCTACTTAAACTACATTTTCAGGTCGTTGCACGAAGACGCACCTAAAACCACACAAATTCTGATTCTCCCGTCTGGCCGTTACCGCGTGCCTTCCTCCGCTTTGAGGCTTAATGTCAGCTAATGAAGGATAGCTGCTGCATTCAGAATTAAAAGTGTAGGCTAATTCAGCAGCTTATTTGTGCAAACGCTGTAGCAAGTATGGCGTCTGAACCCCCGTTTAAGAACTCCTGCGTGTTTGTCTACGTTATGTAAAACTACCTTTATTGGCTTCTTAAAAGTCCTTCACAAATCAGAAAAGTCGTAGCCGCATTTTATTAGGCTAAAACAGTGAAAACAGAGAGTTGAAAGTGTCAAAAAGAGGGCCATAGGAGAGATAATTTGGGTAACAAACATTAATTTATTAATAGCACCTTGCCTTGCAGCTTACTTCTACAATCCAGGAAAACAATTTGTTTCACGTGACTTTAGGCTGCTTGTTATCGAGTTTTGTCGTCTTGTTATATTAAACAGTCTACCTCTGTCCATTAAATCAACCACACACACACGCACGCACACACACACACACCATATATAAAATAGGTTACCGAAATTATACACCCAATTTAGGGTAGGTCGGGCCGTATACGTCTAATGACATTTTCAGAGGTTGTAAAAACTCGTTTATATTCACACATTCGCATGACGTCCTGCGTATGAAAGGCTCCAGCTATTGTTCCAAATTGAATGGCACATAATTAACTTTATCGGTGATAGTTATTTGATGGACTAATAAAATATGATACCGGGGCATAAAAACAATAATAGACCACGCGTTTGGTATCTTCCGAACCATTCATGCATTCGAGATTCAACAGCGGATAAAATCTAAACCTAGGCTCCTGAACAAAATCCTTTGTATTTGTATGGTGGTAGGTGGCTGAGCAGCCGTCGGGCTCGGCCAAAGCTTTTTTTCTGCTAGACGGGAACACCGCTTGTAATTACACAGATATTGATAAACAAAGCAGTACTAGGCTTATTCTGGATGTGTAATTATGAATGAGTCTCTCTCTCTC